>JAYESA010000088.1:147500-242500 GCA_036927795.1 Iris macrosiphon | reverse complement strand
TCTATGTTCCTAGACTACAGAGTGATGTTATAGTTGAGAAAGATTTTACACTCTGGACCTAGAGGTGACCTATGGTGAGATGTAGACTAGTATTTCTCTATCTTGGTGCCTTGTCTTAGTTTTATTTCTTTAGAATTATTGTTTAGACTATCTTCCTTATTCATTCTTTCTTTAGAATATTGTGATTGAGTACTTGATAGAACACGTTGTATTAGTTTGACTTCCATTGTAACATAGACAACGTTATACCGCCGATGTTGTGCCGTAGGCTGGACGTATCCACGTACTCGTCCCTGAATATTTAGGTAGTGATCATGATAGAAGGTCTCGTACTTGGAGAATCAGTATACTGTTATAAGGATAGGTCCAAGTGTCCCCACCTTAGGCAAGGAAGAGATGAATTCCATCAAGATGCTCTCCCATGGTCGATTCGGTACGAGAAGAGGCTTAAACAGGCCCTCGGATCGCTGATGGTCCACCTTGTCTTGTTGGCACATAAGACAAGTACGCACGTAGTCCTCCACGTCCTTGGGCATGCGAGGCCAATAGTAGGCGGCCTCCAATAATGCCAAAGTCCTCTTCAGACCCGGATGTCCAACCCACTTGATGTCGTGGCATTCCTTGAGTTGTTGTCTTTACAAGCCACCACATTTGGACATAACTACCTTGTCGTCCTTTGTGCAGAGAAGTCCGTCCTTCAGCCAAAATCTATCTCATTAATTAGTTATTAGACTTAATCTTCATTAGGAAGAGAAGCTTCCACCCTTAATTATTTTTTCATGACAAACCAACAGGGGCATAGGGGTCTTTGTAATTTGCTAGAGGAAGGAGAATAGGGGGTCGGCCCTAGTTTAGAAAGAGGACACTCTCCTTTCTCTCATTCTACATCCACCTATTTCCAAGCATGAGACGAGTGAACTCCGTAACATACTCCTTAAATGATCTGGTGTGCTTGAGTTGATGCAAGCTTCTCCTTGCCACGAACTCAATGTTCTCCGGGTAGAATTGAGATTTGATCTCCTTTTTGAGATCCTCCCAAGTCTCGATTGAGCACAAATCCTTCTCCTTTTCAATGTACCAACGATGCCACCAAAGCATAGAAACGTCAGTGAAATAAAGGGACGTTGTATTTACCTTATCGGCTTCGTCCTCGATGCAAATCACCTTAAGGTACCGCTCAATGTTCCATAGGAAGTTATCCACTTCCTTTGCGTCTCGAGCGCCATTGAAGGATTTTAGATCTGGGTACTTTACCTTAGGTGTCACCTCCCTACTCGAAGACCTATCATTGGCGATGACTTTCTCAAGAATAACGGCTTTAGGCTTGAGTTCTTTGCGTAGTTCAGCAATCTCCGCCTTCATAGCCTGGCGTTCCTCCTCGAACCCAGTCTGCATCTCGCGAAGTTGCTCTCGAAACAACGTCATGGCGTTAGAAACATTACTCTCCAACCCATAAGACAACTCTTCGTAAGCCGCTTGATTTTTTTTGCTTACGCCTCTACACCCATCACGCCCTGTTACAAGAGTTCCAAGCGAGATGTCAAATCGCCAAGGGCTCACTCCATCGTTGACTCCTTGATTTTTTCCCTTCTGGTGTTCTTATTGGGTGACGCGGGACGTTGGTCGTTGACGGTCTCGGATGTCGACATGGCTACGATCGACCTTCGCTCTGATACCACTTTTCACAGACTTAGTATTTTTTTCTACACTTTTCCGTGCGACGCACAACCTTCCTGCTCGAAGACCCGTGCAAGTCATCCTGACCGAACTTAGCTAGATCGCTAAGAAAAATAGAGAGTAGTGGAGCAAGATAGAAACTGGAAGACTTCTTTATTGATATGAGAAAAGCTTACAAGTTTTTAGTAGTGATGAGCAAATGAGGCTCCCCCTATTTATATTGCCTCAAGGGCTTACAAGAATCTTCTGGAAAAGAAATATTCCAGGAATTATTCTCAAAAATATGCTAGGATTATTCTATATCCTAAGTATATTCCTTACATGGTTCTAACTACCAAAATAATTAAAATATTTACAAATATGCCTATAGGGCATTTAATCTCAGTGGGGCCAAAAATAATTATGCGTGACAGGTAGTAAAAGATAGTAATGTACGAATAATGGTCATCTGAACAACAAGGGCAAATGTCTCATCATAGCAATCTCATACTCCTATATAAATTCTCAGGCAAAAAGGCAATCATTGTGTCGCTCAATAGATCCATCAGGTCGATACTTGACCTTGAAAACCCACTTGCAACTAATAGTTTGGATCCCATCTGGAAGTAAAACGATATCCCAAGTATCTATCTGCTGAAATATTTGAAACTATATTAACATAGTCTCCTGCTACTCAGGGTATTGAACAACCTCTTGATAACAATTGGGCTCATGTATAGTATGGATAGCAATAACAAAGTAATTGAACTATGAAGAATATGAGACTACAGTAGCAAAACCAAATTTATCTGGTAGACTGGAATAGTCGTAAGTAAAATGAGTAGGAGGTCAATGAGTACGTTGAGACTGGCGGAGAGGTTATGGTGGAGGTGGAGATGGATATGGTATAGTGGAGGTTGAAAAAATATATGGAGGACCCTTGTAAGACAGTGACGGAGGCATCGTAGGAGGAGTTGTACTAGGAGAGGGAAGCAAATGAGTAGGATCAATGGAGACACTAGATGTCAGAGCTGGGAGAACAAGAAATAAACATCCGGAGGTAGGACAGTGAAATAAGAAGAGTCCTCTGGAAAGGTGATATGACGAGATAAATGAAGATGACGGGCCAAGGGATCATAACAATAATATCCCTTATGATCGAAATTAAAACTGAGTAGGACACACTTGGCTGATCGAGTTGTCAGCTTCGTGCGCTCAATCAAAGAAAAAAGAACAAAATAAGTGAATCTAAATGTGCGAAATATACTATAATTAGGAGGACATAAGAAAAGACTCTCATGATGTATCCGAGCAGATAAATAAAGTAAGGAGTTATATTGATAAGATTAACAGAAGTAAGAATAACCTCTTCCCAGAATATTTGAGGAACAGAAGAGGATAACAAGAGAGCACGAGCAGATTCAAAAATATGACGATGTTTATGCTCGACTACTGCATTTTGTTCATGAGTTTAAGGACAGAACTGCTAAAAATGGTGTCATGAGATTGCAAGACATATCTCATCATAGTGGAGAGATACTCACGAGCACAATCAAAGCAAAATTTTTTAATCCTAGCATTGAATTGAATATAAATTATAGTAGTAAACGTCCTAAAAATGGTAGAAACTTTATAATGGTGACACATAAGATAGACTAAAGTATAACAAGTGTAATCATCAATAAAGCTCATGTAGTAGAAAAATCAGTCATAGATGGGATATATAGGAGCAGGTCCCCATATGTCAGAGTGAACTATATCAAAAATACTATTAGATTTTGATAAACTCTTAGAAAAATTTAGGACTAAGTATTTTACCAA
The DNA here is from genome assembly GCA_036927795.1 of Iris macrosiphon. Classification (NCBI taxonomy): domain Eukaryota; kingdom Viridiplantae; phylum Streptophyta; class Magnoliopsida; order Asparagales; family Iridaceae; genus Iris; species Iris macrosiphon. Next base: position 239,023 of record JAYESA010000088.1, on the reverse strand, counting down.
CTTACAACCCGTACATGTGGATAGAGAAGAGAAAGAACCACGTCCAAGAGCTCCATTGTAGAATAAAGTCTTTAGACGGAGTTCTGAAATATGACCTAAATGTCTGTGCCACAAGGCGACCAAAGACGTGACAATAGTAGCATGACTAGAACTCAAAGGTCGAGTTGATAGAAGATGGAAAAACTCTAAGTGGAACAACCGCCCTTTCTTACGAGCATGACCAATCATATGGCTCATATGAGGATCCTTCACAGAACATGTGAGAGAATAAAAAACAACAATAAATTCACTCTCACAAAGGCTACTAACTGATATGAGGTGTAAAGTGAGATGGGAAATATGTAAAACAAAATGAAGGCTCAAAGTTTCAGAAATAATAGAGCGAGATTGAGTGATGACCAACTGAGAACCATCAATTGTGTATTAAAAAGAAAAGAAGGATGGTAAAGATGTAATACTAGATAAAATACTAAGATCAAAAGTCATATGATGGGAAGAACCAGAGTCTAATATCCAAGAAGTAGACATACTAGTAGAGGCAGATACAGAGGAGCCAGCAAAGACATGATGGCGCTGGACCTGGAACTCTAATAGAGTAAGACGATGTTGAATATCTGCCGATATCTGTGTACTATCAACAATGTGAGCCTGAGGTACCAGAGGGCGAGCCAAGGAATAATCTTTTGACTTTATCCGCTTAAAAATTTGAGTTCGTAAATATGGATGACATGATTTTGACTAGCGATAATTCAACAGGGATTATAACTACTCAAAAGTACCTTCATCAGCTTTAAAAATTGAGTTCTTAAATATAGATGAAATAGAAAATAATTATTAAATAGGTGACAAGGCTTGTGACAATGGGAACAAATTAGAATAGCCCGTTGACGAGCATAGTAGGTGGTAGCATAATGACCAGATTTTTCGTAATAAGTACATGAAGGGCGAAAAGGCTCTGGAGGTCGGAGCACGAGTCTTTTCGAAAGTGAAAACGAAAGAAAATTTCGGAACTGCTCAGATAATGGTATCTTGTTTTCGGGTTTTGGTTTTAATTTAAATTTAGTGGTGACTCGAACTTCCACTAAATTTTATCTTACTTTTGTCCATATATTTTTTTTTTGTACGTGTGGTATCATAAAGTACCATCCAATTCAATACAAGAGACATGGAAGCAAACAGAGGTAGGGCTCACGGTGTATAATAGGCCGGTTTGGGCCAGCGTGCTTTCCGTACTGACCGGGTCAGATTGGATTCGGATCGGGACGGATCGGTCCGATCCGATCGGAACTGGCTCATATTTGGGTTGGTCCGACCCGAATCTTTTTTTTTAATTCTATATATAAGTTATATATATATAATAAGTAAATAAATATAAATATAAAATTTTAGATTATATACATATGTTAATATATAAGTCATTTGTTAATTTTTTTTATTTTTTATATGTTATATATATATTTTTGTTAAGATTTTTATATATAAGTTATAATTAATAAATAGATGATATAATTTGATTTAATTAATGAGATAATAGAAAAAAGATTTGATTTAATTAATGAGATCCTTTCCATAACCAAAAATATTAAATGTAAACAACACTTATCCTAGTATAAATAAACAAACACTTAATTGAGCCAGAATTTTATTAATGACCCATATTAATATTACTAATACATACGAATATCAAAAAATAAGATAAATTTTTTAATATATATTATTTTTGTTACATAAGCATGCAACCTATATTTAAGTTTCAGCTTTTCAACCTCTCTTCAAAATTTATTTGTATTACTGCAAATAAAAATTTGTAGAGAGACTGAAAGCTGAAACTCAAACAAAGATTGCATGAATTATCTAACAATAATAAAATATATTAAAAATGGTACATTTTTAGAAAAAATACAAGATAACTAAATATCCATACACATTTTCAAATGCCTACGTAGCTTTCTTGTATAATAGTTATGGTCTCATTTGAGTCATTTCCTACAACGCAAGCATTCAACAAGAACTATATTCAAGTATCTTCTTTCCATATAGCGCTCATTGTAAACTCCGCTAAGATGATGTCAAATTTTTGATTCAAACTCTTGTTTCAGTGCGGATTAAGATTGCGATGCGGGCTGAGGTTGCTGATCTTGCGATTGCTGTAGTGGTTGATCTTTTCACATAATATTAACTAGCCTTTTCACACTATATTGTTTCAAAATTTAGTAAAAAAGAGAAACAATTTCGTTGTGGTTAATTTTCATAAATTATGACATATTTATAGAATTTTTTGGATGCAAAATGACCCTCAATATCTCTAAAATATAGTTGTTATAAGGATATTTTGATCATTTTGAACGAAATGACCAAAATATTCCTAAAATGTCAAAATACAGCCACCAAAACCGGAGTATTTTAGTCAAAATATCCCCAAAAGATATATTGGAAAAAAAATCGGATTAGACCGAACCTAGACCAGGCTTGGACCGGGCCGATCTGACTGGATTTTTTGGGTTTATCCGGACCGGACCCGCAAGGACGACTGGCCGGACTTGTGGGTAGAAAAACTGGATCTAGGATAAATCCGCGGAAGTGTTGGGCCGAACCGGACCGATCCGTTAACAGATTGGACTGACCCATATCGATGTTGACCAGACCGGATCCGAGCCGGGTTCGCACCGTCCGGCCATTATACACCATGAGGTGGGGCTCCTTCTTGTAAACAGATGTGGTGCATTTTTAAGTACAAAATATTATAAGCAGATTACCGAACCCCATTGTCTTGGTAAAGGCCAAGTTGTCGGCTTCAAATTTTGGCTGTTATATTTTCTCGTGAAGACCACATTGAAAAATATGCTTTCAAGTTGTCAGGTACTAGTTCATTGATAGACAAAAAATAGAGCATCAGGTGAAGGGTCAACGCTGAGTTTGAAAATTGTCTGACGACGATGACTTCAAGTTTCTACGTTGAAGACTATAAAGTGCTTGGATTAAAAAAAAATCAGATACAATATTAATTTTATTAATTGATAATATAAAATTCTATATCATTATATGAATATATTATATATAGAGAGAACTAGAGATAAAAATATAAATCCAAAAAAAGATACAATCTAAATCTAATATAATCAAAATAATATCAAATGAACAGGAAAGATTTCAGGCGGCGGGAGCGGCAGCGGCGAAGTTGTGGGACATTGGTTTGGTGAGTATGAGGGGAATGTGGTCCTTGGTGATCTCCTCCTACTGCTCCGTCACATCGTCGTCGTCGTCGTCGGGGCCGAGGCTGATGCAGGAGCAGAGTTCCAGCGAGACGAAGAAGGCGGTGGCGACGCTCGTCCACAGCCTGTGGGACAAGCGATGCAGCTTGTCGCAAGAAAAGAATCCCGAGTTCTCCATTGATATCAATGAGATTAATGGGAAGGAGGTTTTTATATAGAGAGACAATGTGCGGACTATTGGTTTCCTTGTTTATTACACGATTCTCTGTAAGGGCTTTTTCTAGAAATTTTCTCTACAAGAGACTTAAATAATGAAAATACAATTATTATTATTATTAGGGTGTCTTTATTGACATTCCTAAAATGTTATCTTGAACTATTTTTTAATTTTCTATCATTTAAATTGAAAATATGTTAGGAGTGCAGGATAATATTTTAAAATGTTGACACATCTTAAAATGTTCACTAATTAATGTCATAGTTAATGCAAGAACAGATTGAGAAATTAGATGATAAAAAATTAAAGAAAGTGCATAATGTTATTTTAGGAATGCCATTAACGACATCCTATTATTATTATTATTATTAGTTCGGATCTTTTCAATAAATCTCAGACGACCTAACAATCAAATTATTTCCTAATTTATTTAATCAAAGAAATTTTTTGTTGCAACCGTCTCGTTTGGTTTACGAAAAGAAAAAAAATTAATTTTTTTATTCTTTTCTCTCCTTTGAGAAATTGTAATTTCTATCGAATTTCCTTTTTTTTTGGGAGAAACGTGAATCCTTACTATAGAATAATTTTTTTTTTAATTTTTGGACGTTTTGTTTCGTATACGAAATTTTCTTAATAGCAAATTTCATATGAAGAGAAGAATTTACAGCAAATTTCAAATGGAGGAAAGAATAATAACTGATTTGCATCAGAGAGAACATTTTTTTAAAAAATTATAAATAAATGGATGGTCCCACCCTTTTTTTTGTATGTGACGTCAGTGCAACTAGCACCAATTTATTTGCTCCAGACTATATATATACTAGTTTATTTGCGTCGGTTTATTTGCTCCAGTTTTTTTTTTTGTTCGTAGGATGTGGCCTAGTGGTAGCACCTGGAGGCCCCGGGGCAGGACGCCTCCCCTTGGCACTTGTGGCCAAGCCTTAGGAAGCACAAATTATATATATATATATATATATATATATATATATATATATATATGGAAAAAGGGATATGAGCCATAGACTCATATTTATACATGTGCATGGCTCATTTAGAATAAATGAACAATATGGCTCATATCCCATTTATCCATGTAGGGATACGTTTACCCATGTAGGAATATGAGCATATGGCTCATATAGAATATATTCATACATCCTATGTGCACTCATGTGCACTAGTACACTATATTTCTATTGGTCCACATGTGCAAATGTGTCTTAGAACAACTCAAATAAGTCATTTAAGCCGTATGTACATCATCACCATTTAAATTTTTTTAATTAAATTTTTTTAACTATAGTAGTTCCCTCCTCACGTATTTGAAAAAAATTAAAAACCAAAAATCCTTCTAACTACATGAACATGTATAAATGTTAAAATATATTCAATATTTAAATTATATTTAACTAACTAAATGATATTATCTAACTAAATACATATCCAAAATTCTAAAAATATATTTATAATAAATCATAATTAACATATATTCGAATCATATGTAAAATATTCTAACATAATTTAAATTACTATATTTTTTTCAATAATATGATAGACTTTTTTTACATGCAACACACATGAAAATAAGTAGTTATATATATATATATATATATATATATATATATATATATATATATATATATATATATATATATATATTGGTCATTAAGGTGAACCTAGTCAATTGTATTTGAAAAATAATGGGAAAGAACTCTACCAGCATGTTCTAAACGTCAACGACTCAAAAAAAGTACATAGCCAGGGCCGGCTCATCCTATAGGCAAAGGAAGCAGTTGCCTCGGGCCCAACTTTTTTAGGAGTCACAAAAATATCGAATATTATATATATATATATATATATATATATATATATATATATATATATATATACTTGTCATAACCTATTTTCAAAATAATTTCTAAAATTAATATTATTTAGTAAAAATTTATTGTTATTATATTTTTATTACTTTGCAATTTAGTCCTCAAGAAACCATGCCAATTTTCTAAACTTAGAAGTTTGCAATGTAATCCTTAAGGAAAATATTGCAATTACGTAAAATTTCTTCTCACCTACTACTAAAGTGTCACTTGGTGGTCGAATGTAAAAGGAATTCCATTGAAATGTATTTTTATTGACCAATCAAGGTGACCCACCCATAAAACACCATCATTTGGTGTTTAGGTTTATGAAATAGGGGAATGACCAGAAGTAAAAGGAGAAGGGGTCCGGTCCTCTTCACCTCTCTCTTTTCATCTCCATCTCCCTCTCCTTGCTTCTTCTGAGGCTGCTATTGATTCTACTACTGTTGCTGTTCTCTGCTGCTGCGACCACTGCCTTGTTGCTGTTGTCGCGGCTGTTGTTGCGGGACCGCCAAACGCCGGCGCCGGCTACCCCCATCTGGTCATCCCATCATCATCATTCTCCTTGTTCTAGGTATAAAATTCTTTTTTTCATTATCTTTTAAGTCTTTTCTTTTCTTCCAATAGAAACCTAGGTTAAATTCTTCTAGATGAGGAATTTAATTTGGATTATACACATGCCATCTTTGTGTTCTAGGTTGTAATTGGGAATGAGTGAAGGAGAAACAAGAAGAATTTTTCAAATCAAGGAAAGAACCTAAAGCTAGGCAAGCCCTTCATGCTCTTCTCAAAATTTATTCTCAATTTTGGCTTACTTGTTTGATTATCATGTTTAAACCAAAACTTGATTTCTGAAATTAATTATATTATTCTGAAATTCAAGATATTCTATATTAATTATGAAATGTGGACAGAAGACTTGGACACTGTATGAAATAACGACTCCAGCCTAATTTTGTCTTGATGGATATATATATAAATATATATATATATATTTATATATATATATATATATATGACATGATTATGATAAATAAATAGGAGAAATTGTTATGGTATGATTTACAAATTTTGATTTTGAAGCATGAGTATGAATTTATATATGTGATGCTCTAGGAAGTGATAATAAGGTTATGCAAAAAGGTTCAACAATGACAGCTAGTTATCTTAAGCAACCTCGACACGTAGCTTATGCATGCAACCATCATATTAGCATCAAAATATAATTAAATATTAAAATATAACATTTAATATTCTAGAATATATATATATATATATATATTAATTTTGGAAATTATATTTTATATATAAAATATGGCAACAATCATTGAACAACAACTAGCCATTTTGCTACTTGCTCGTGTCTTGTTTGTACATCCCATTGGGATAGTTTTTCAAATAAAAATATGGGTTTCTTATGAATGAAAATATTTTTAATCATCATCTATCATTCACATGGATTTACACAATATTTTATTTATGGAAAAATAGGAAAAGAACCAAAGTTGGAAAACTTAGACGAATGCGATTATCACGGGTACCTTCTTCGCGATACGGACATTTTAGAGTATCAAACGAACTCCAAACTTTGATCCAATTGATGGGATGATAGGAGACTTCAAATGGAAATATAAAATTATTTTTTTTCGGGGGGGGGGGGTTGGTCGCTGCAAATAGCAGTAATAAGCAGCATTGTTGTTGGCCTGCTATAGGGTATTATCGGGTGGAAGGGTCGGCCATGGTGTTCGGCTTATGGGTGCAAACCGCTCGTGAGGGTTTAGGGATGGAAGATGATAAATACGAGGGGAAGAAATAGAGGGGGTTCTTCTGTTTGGAGGCCAAGAGGAGAGGAGGGGGTGGTTAGGGCTTGGTAGAGGGTTGCTTATATATGCTAGTTGGTGGGCTTTTGGGTGTTGGTTGTTTGGTTTTGGGTTTGGTTCAATAGGGAGGTTTGTATATAGGCCTATTATGGTTTTCTAGGCCTATAATGGTCATTGGCCTCATTATATAAATACTTATATTAATTTAACCAAGGTACACAAAGATATATAAAGATGCGGTTTCCAAAAATAGAAAATTAGAATTTAAACTAGGAGTTGAACCATGCAAAGTTTATGAAACATGCAAGAACTTAAATAAATATAACACCATTAACATGTACATAATAGTTCGAGGAGGCTCTAGGTTATCAAGTTGGTTGTACAAAATGGGTTGGTGTTTGCAAATTAAGTCGTACGCAATGGCAAAGGGGTTATTTGTCAAATTCTCGTATTTGTACCGCAAAAGTTGTGTGATCAAACTGAAGCATGAAAATGGGAATTTAAGTGTCATTCGTGTCATAATCCTAGTTTGGCTTGTCTAAGTCTATTATACAAAGTTGATTAGAAGGTAAGGGCTAATGCATTGCTCAAGATCTCAAGAACATGGTAATGGGTTTCTATAGTTCAATAATTTGCCAAATATTCATTTAAAATAAATAAATAATAAATATAAATATAAATTAGCATAATATCCCTACATAAAAATTAGAGTGCTCACAGGTATGTAGGGCGAGCGGCTGTCAACCCATTACCAACTCGAACGGACTACTGTGGGACAACTCGCTCCTTTGAAGATTGTAACAGAACTGGGCATTGTCCAAGTGATGCACCTAATCCCGCTGGTTGGCACTCACAAAGTGGTGTAAGTAATCCTCGAGTAAGGAATTGACCCGCTCCGTCTATCCGTCCGTCTGCCGGTGGAAACTGGTAGAGAAGTGTAGGTCCGACCAAAGGATCTTAAACACCTCCATCCAGAACTTTTTCGTGAAGCGGTGGTCTCGGTCGCTCATAATGCTTTCTGGGATGCCCCAAAGCTTCACCACATGAGATATGAACATGCACGCGACCTCCTTTGTAGGTCAGTCTGTTAGTGCAGCTATGAAGGTGTAACCACTACTTTTTACTTTAGGGGTATTTTGGTAATTTTGTATGTGCTAATTTTATTTTTACTAAATTGTGTTAGTAGTTAGTCTAGAAATAATTAGTATTGCCGAAAATTAATTAGTATTAGACTTAGTGCTAGCTAATTAGAACTAATTAAGTTATTGTCATGAGAGGAATATTCTATTAGAATTATTTAGATTCCTTCCATAACTAATTATATTCTTTTTCCACTTAAATTTGAATTTGAATTAGAATTAGTGAGGAGTGGCATGTTAGTAATTAAACCAAATTCCAAGGAAAAGGACTAGGCCAGCCTATCATAAAAAAAATTCAAACTCAATTTTCCTTCCAAAATACATACTTCTTTTCCAAGACACTTCACTTATAAGTCATTTCATTTTCTACCAATTTCTTGATCTAGAATTTGAATTCCAAACATAATTTTCCACCAAAATTATTTTTCCTTCTTCCATTGGAGAGCAAGGATCTTGGAGCACTTGAGGGAGTTTGAAGAGGAGTCCAAGCATTGGGGATCGTGTCCGAATCATCATTCTCGTGTTCAAATTCGGAGTTCTTCAAAGAAGACACACAAACACTAGATAATTCTTTTATTTTCATCAAATTTATGGTTACGAACAACCCTTGGACCTATAGTAACCTTTTCATAGGTGAATTGACTCTCCAATGATAGATCTAGGTGTTAGAAGCCTTCCAATTGGTAGATCTAAGCTTTTGTTAAGCGAAATAATAATTTTTGGGCTCAATTTGGGAAAATTCAAATTGTGTCCATCAAGTGGGTGACTGGTGTCCTTATGAGGACTATTAGTGTCTAATAGGTTGTATTGGTGCTCTTGTGTCCATAATTGGATACCTAGAAGTACGTATCATGATATGCCATAAAACAGGTAGGTAAAATTGGTAATTTCTTTGTATTGGTGTTCCATGGTGTCAATCCTCTATAAATTCATTTGAATTATTTAGTTTAACTAAATTCTAGCCATATTTTATATATTAATTACTTTTCATATGGATATGGTATCAATTTCCATAGTTCTAGTGGTGTTGTGCTTAGTATCATAGGTATTTGGGAATTTTGGTGCTATTGTGCCATTTTCTTCTAATTTACTTTGAATATATATATATATATATATATATATATATATATATATATATATATATTGTGAGGTATACTATATAGTGTGGGTGTGTATTATTATGTTGGAGGAGTGTATCATATGTATTGTTGTGTATCATAAAGTGTTGCACACCAAGTGTTTGTTGATAGTTTTGGTTGTGTGTGTTAGTATTGGATAGTGTTCATGATGGGGTTGGATATTTTTCTACTTGAGTATCATAGTGGGTGGGTGGGTGGGTGTCTATTTGTGTCATGTGCACTTGTGTGTGGGTGAGTGTTGGGGAGGTTGTGCCTGTGTGCAGCTTAAGGAGTGCAACCATGTATAATTATGGAGTTTCTTCAGTGTTCAAGTGCTCGGTCCGTAGGTGAGTGCAAGATGGAGAGAAACTGCTGGGAGCCTGGGCATTTTGCAGCTGATGCAAGCCAGATCTGGGTAGCTAGGAGCAGTGGCCACAGTTCTTTGTGCTGTGTTCTGTAGCATTCTAGAAGTTATAATGCAGGAAGGCAGGTAGATAGGTAGCAACAGGTTCTAGTGAGGAAGTTATGCAGTAGTTGAAGGAGAGAGGGTTTGTTCCTATACTGCAGTTGCAGTTTTTGCATCAAGACAACTACAGCTACATACCTGGGCATTTCAGTCAACAACTTAGTGCAGAGTATTTGCCATGAACGAAAGTTTATACGAAACTTTGTGTTACAAACTATTAAAAGAAAAGATTATAAAAAGATCTTAAACAAAAATCTAAGTACAATTGTTCTAGGAAAGTATAGCTATAGAGATCTGATATTCGATCGATCACTTTATTCCTTGGACTACACGACGATGATGAAAAAATACAAGAGTTTTGAACAACTTGGAGAATTGGACAATGAAAAAGCCTTTGCCGCAACGACACAATGGGATTATGTTTCTCTCATTTGGTTCTTTAGTGTCAAAAACTTGACCTCTCCAATGGATAAGCTGATTAAATATTTATAAGGGTTGAAAACGGTTATCTGAATGCGTGCGTATGCAGGATCAATATGCACTGTGTTTGTTGTTGTACGCGTATATTCTGAGGATATGCAATCCACTTCTGAATAGTGGGTGCACAAATTACTGATGATTTGACACATAGCTTCCTTTGCGAGAAAAGCTCAGGTCATGGGCATAATTATTTGTACACATCCCACGAAGAATATGGCATGCATGACACGTTGGCATAACCATTCACTGTCAGTTATTGGCATAGGCGTAGTATCTGAAGGCCATAGCCGTGTTGTTGTATGTTTGGAAATTTAACCTTGCTGGCGCACTCAAAGGAGATGATGATGGTGTACTCGATTAGAGATATCCATTGTTGACGTACTTAGTAGATATAGTCGTACTGATATACTTAGAAGAGATAGCCATTGTTGGCGTACTCATTAGAGATAAACCTTGTTGGCGTACTAAGTAGAGACAGCCATACTGGCGTACATAGTAGAGATAGCCAATGTTGGCGTACTCAGTAGAGGTAGCCATACTGGCGTACTCAGTAGAGATTTCCTTTGTTGGCGTACTCAAGCAGAGTAACCAATGGAGAAGTACTTGGATTGAGATAGCCGTCTTGAGTCACTACACGACAACTTGGATCTTTATGCCAGAAATCCTCTGTATTTAATGCCTTGATCTTCTCGACTATTGTGCATGCCTGTCAACTGTTAGGTTCATCTCATTTAATGCATGGATGAAAGGTGGCATTGTACGCCACTGTGTTGTGTTGGTTAATCAGTCAGCAGAGTTCGCTGCTGAGACAGAGCATATGGAAAACACCATTGAAGTAAAGTACGTAGAGTACGCCATTGCTTCATTGTTTAGAGTTTACCGAGTAGTACTGCACTGCTTTTTGGAGGTGATAATCCTTCAGAGGTGTACATTTTTATGCTTCTACAAGATCCCCTTTAAAGTTTTCAAATGTACAAATAAATTTGAAACACTTTGAACGTATAAGCATGGACATTTGGCTCAGATTTGGCGCATGTAAGTAGTATAGGATCCTAATAGATTTCTGACATGGATAGTGTTTGGAAAGAAAAGTTTATACGAAACTTTTGTATTACAAACTATTGAAAAGAAAGAAAAGTACAAAAAAATCATAAACATGAATCTAAGTACAGTTGATTCTGGGGAAGTATAACAGTGAAGATCTGATCTACGGAAGATCACTTTACTCCTTGGACCACTCGACGACAAAGAAATGCAGGGAATGTTGTGAACAACTTGGAGAGTTAAACAATAAGAAAGCTTTAGCAATAATGGAATGAGAAGCTTCTATTTCTTTCCTTCTGTTCTTATATCCCTCTCTGTCCCTGTCTCTCCCTATGCCCTTAATGGATGTACCGATCCTGTATTTATAGAGTTCGATTGGTTCTGCAGCCTCCAGGACAATTGTATATCTTTATTTGATAATCTTAAAAGTCTCCTCGCCTAATTCTATGACGAAGGGTGTTAAATGACGATGTCCTCTTTGCTAGACATCATACAGAAAGAGAATGAGCCTGTACAAAAATACATCGAACATTACAGACAAGCCGCGCTGAAGTTGCCCCCGGATAATCCTGAATCCACGTTGATGGACATGTGTAGGAAGAATATGCTTTCGACAATCAAGCTCTGGATGGATGACACCCAATTCAAAGACTGGACGACGTTCATCATTAATGCTTTCGGTGCTGAAAGGAAATTAAAGGATGCCCGACTACTGGGAATATAAATCACCATAGATGATGACAAGGGAAATTATCCTTACAACGACAACAAAGGTGACAATAGTGGCCGTAAAGGCAAAGGGAAGAAGTCCCTTGTTGCTAATATAGCCAAGAAGCCAGAACAGAAGCCGACAGAGGCTCCAAAGCCGAAAGAGACTTACTCTTTCAAGGATGATAATGTCGCGGCAATCTTTGACGTACTGATGAAGGGGAACAAGCTTCGCCACCCCGACATCAAGCACCCTGATGAGGCAGAAGACGTAAATAATCCCAGGTATTGCCGCTACCATCGGTACGTCCATCTTGTGATGCGAGATTGCTACAAATAGAAGCGATACATCTAACATATACTTGATTCTAAGGCCCTCAAATTAGATTTTGAGAAAAAATGGTAGCCGCTAACAAGGTGTCCCTCCAGTTTAGTAACTTTACGGCAATGAAAGCCCGAGACGGGTGGTACCAATCCCAAAGGCCACCATGGAGGTGTTTAATCTTGCACCAGCTCGCGATCAAACCGTCGGGCTGGTACCGCTCAGCACACCATGGGACGAGATCATGTGGGTTCACCCAGACCTTGCTCCAGATTTGATGCAGAAAGTGACGCCTTCCGCTATCAAGTCCTAAAGATGGAAGTCCAAGTCCTTCCATATGGTGTCCCCCACCACTGAGGAAGCTATGGTAAGGGCGACTATATCGAGCCTTACCTACCAGCGGGACGGTAATACTCCCAACGATGATTCTCCGCCAACAGTCATACTCACTGCACCTACGACATCAGATCCAGGTCCGTCCTAACCTCTAGCCACAGATAAGTCCAAGCAGAAAGAAACTCACTTCGATAAACTATTGCACAAAGATACGTCGCATGGGCTAGAGAAGCTCTATGATTTTGATATCCTGGCATAACTTGCCAATATTCCAGCAAAGTTGTCTCTGTTAGAGCTTCTCCGACTCTCCAAAGACCCTCGGGATGCTCTGAGTGAGGCATTGAAGAATACTGACACCTACTTGGCACAGGTCAAGCCGCCAGTTGAAGATCTTGTGGCATGCCCCCACTGTAACAATGTGACAGAGGTAATACCCCGTATTACGTTCTCGCAACAAGATATGTTGCTGAAGAACAATAGGCATGGCCGCCCTTTGTATTATACGGGGAACATCAACGCTATCAAGGTGGGCTGGATGCACATCGATCTGGGTTCGTCCATCAACATCATCCCTGAAGTCTACTTCAGACCTTGGGCATCCCAATGCATCGGCTGACGGCCACCAATACTACCATCAGTGGCTTCAACGCTTGGAGGAGCTACCCTCTGGGCAAAATTCTCTTGAAATGCCAAATCGATGACTTAAAAATAGAGGTCACTTGCTACACCATAGATATGAACGTATCCTACAATGTCCTGCTGGGGCATCCATAGATACACGAATACATGATCTTGCCATCAATCCTGCACCATTGCTTAAAGTATGCTGACAACCATGGAACGGTTAAGACAGAGTTCGCCGATGTCGATCCCTTCCAAAGGGTAGAGGCCTACTACTCTGATTCACCCATGTATAAACAAGTCCACCAGGATGAAGAAGGGAATGATGCCGACAACGAAGCAGAAATCGGTGCGACCTCAGGCAAACCTTTGATAGTCCACCTCAAGGGACGTACTCAGAATACAACCCCTCCCATCTTTGTAAAAATACCAAAGAAGGCACCACAACCTCTGACAGTATGACTTCCAAGTCGTAAGAAGGACCCAGTGTCGGCTTCTGCCCTCGAACCCTTGGTGGTCAAGCTTCGTAGGAGGCCTCCAAAGTCCTCGCTCACATTGGAGACAAATTTTGAGGAAGATGAACTAGAAGAGTACGTGGCCGCTCATTCTAACTTCCCTTCTCTCTACGATATAATTCCGGAAGACGAGATACCTTATTTCATCAATAAAAGGCTATATTTGAACTACTCGAATATTACACATCTCAAGGCACTATATTTCCTGGAGCACGGTCTGGGTATGCACCTGCATACGCAGGTAACTACTACCTACGCAATAAACCAGATCCTACCTAGCTAAAGTTCCAACTTTACGGTCCCAACAAGAAGGAGGAGAGACAAACCCATCATCTTCGGCAGGGTAGAATGCCCCCAGTCCTTCGTCCCGGAGGACAAGAGCCAGAATATAATACGGACAAAATATAACTTTTCCTGTTCAATTGTCAAGCCAAGCGCCTCTTCCAGAAGTTGGGTTATGATCTTAAGAGTGACCGAGGTCTAAATTATGACAAAGGTCGATGACTGCCCAAGCGTCTCACGGCTCCGACAGGCAAAGCCGAGGATTACAACCACATGACCCGGCATGGCCTGGGGTACGTAACACCTCCATCAACCCTCGAAGCCTCGAAGGAAGTAGATAAGTCACACTTACACTCTTCAGAATCCTCTACGTGGGAGTCTGATACCAGTATCGGAGACCACTTTAGACAAATATTATTTCTCAACATGGAGACAACTGGTCTTGAGGAAGACAACGAGGACTCACCTGAACTCGTTGAAGTAGAACGGTGGTCCCAACGCCTAGACGCACAATGGGAGATGCGGTTTGAACAATGAGAACCTTCTTCTGAGGACGAAGTCATACAAGTTAATCTGGGCGACGAATCCTCCCATAAACCTATCATCATCAGCAAGAGTCTAACTGATGAGGATCAGGAATTCCTACTACAGCTCATCAGGGAATACATCGATGTCTTTACCTGGAGTTACAAAGATATGCCGTGACTGGACCCCCAAATTATGGTCCATAAACTCAACATCTTGTCGAACACCAATCCTGTCAAGCAACAACAATGGCAGTTTCGGACGAACATCATGAACGCCATTGAATTTGAAGTTAACAAACTGATAGCTAGTAGCTTCGTCCGTGAAGAACCTCATCCAGATTGGGTAGCCAACATCATGCCTGTCGTCAAAATAAACGAGAAGATCCGGATCTGTATTATCTTTCGTGATCTAAACGCGGCCTGCCCTAAGGATGAATTCCCCTTTCTGATCAAAGATATAATGATCAAAAACACGTGTGGCTTCGAGCGCATGTCCTTCATGGACGAATTCTCAGGCTATAATCAAATAAAGATATCTCTTGACGATGAGAAGCATACATCATTCCGAACACCGATAGGGGTGTACTGTTATATAGTAATGCCCTTTGGTCTGAAGAACGCCAGTTCTACATACCAACAAGATATGAGAACCATCTTCTGTGAGCATCTACGCAAGACGGTCGAGTGTTACGTTGATGATATTGCCGTCAAGTCGCTCCAAAGATGAACACCTCTGGGACTTGAAGACTGTGTTCGACCTCACGTATGCGCACCAGATCAAGATTAATCCTACCAAATCCTTCTTGGGAGTCTCCAGTGACAAGTTTCTGGCTTTTGTCATAACTTTGAAGGGTATCAACATGGACCCTGACAAAACCAAAGAAATTCTTGAAATGCATCCACCGAAGAAGCTCAGAGAGCTTCGCGGCCTTCAAAGAAGACTAGAATACATCAGGAGATTCATATAAAATCTCTCTGGATATTGTCAACCATTCACCCAACTCATGAAGAAGGGTGTCTCCTTTGTTTGGGACAAAGAGTGCTAGTCAGCATTCGATGACATCAAGGAATACCTCATGAACTCTCTGGTGCTGGTAGCCCTATAGTAGGGAATCCCTTTCTACTTAATGTACGAGAGGTGGATCACTCTCTTGGTGCTCTACAAGCCCAGCAGAGTGACACAGGTCACAAGAATGCCATCTACTATCTCAACAGGATGATGGTCGGCACGGAGCACAGATACAATCTTGTCGAGAAGGAGTTCCTGGATTTAGTCTTTGCTATCCAGAAAACTCAGCATTACGAGATAGGACAAATGATTCATGTGATCTCACGGGTCAACTCCCTCAGGGTCCTCATGACTAAACCCGGGGCACTCAACTCCTGCTTAGCCACGTAGGCGATACTCCTGTCACCATACGATATGATATTTGTTCCATAAAAGGTGGTCAAAGATCAAGCATTGGCCGACTTTCTGGCTGTCCATCCAGTACCAAAAATCTCGAAGCTTTACGAAGAAATTCCAGACGAGGTAGCAGACTCAAACATTACCATAAGCGCAGAAACCTTCTAACAAATGTTTTTCGATGGTGCTTCAAGAACAGGGCCCAAAAGAGATATCATCGCTGGCATCGGGATAGTACTAATTTCAAGTGGGTGTTGACTACCTGGAAGCCTACCTTCCCCGTACGATATAGTCATAAACTACGCTTACTCCCTCACAGAGCCATGCTCCAATAATGTGGCAGAGTACAACACTCTCGTCATTGGTCTCCAACTCGCTAAACAAGTGGGTGTTGACTACCTGGAAGCCTACGATGACTCTAAGTTGATTATTAGTCAGGTCGGGGGTGAGTACGAAGTCCCGAACGAGGACTTGATTCCCAACCTCCAAGCCGCGCTCGGTATAATCTCCACCTTCGAGGGGTTCTTATAGAGCATGTCCCTCAACTATAAAATATCAAGGTTGACGTCCTTGCCGGTCTCGCTGCCTCCTTGGCCGTCCTTGACAACACTCACCAGTTGTTCACCGTGGTCAGCCAAAAGCTAGTATGCCCAAAGAATAACCTTTGTCTGTGCCTGAGCTACTCAGTAGAGATGAGCATCGACTCATATGACTGGAGACTCCCGTTTATTGACTATGCAGTCTATGGAATTCTTTCTTAGAATCCAAAGGAATCCACTTCAATCAGAAGACGTTCTCTCCGATTCTATTATGATACAACTACTAAAATACTGTATCGTCGCTCCTATGACGGTCTTCTACTGCGATGCCTATCGAATGCAAAAGTGAAGCAGGCTCTCTGCGAGGCTCATGACTGGGTTTTACGGTGCATATCAGCCCGGACCCAAGCTACAGAACCGTCTTCGGAGAATGGGTTACTATTGGCCGACAATGGTAGCGTATATGGTTGACTATGCGATAAAGTGCTATGCGTGCCAAATCCACCAGACTTTATCCACCAGCCCTCAGAATTTCTACATCCAACGGTAGTATCTTGGCCGTTTGAATTATGGAGAATGCACATTATCGGGCCAATTAGTCCACCTTCGTCTAAGGGACATCGGTTTATCCTTACTATTACCGACTACTTCTCCAAGTGGTAGGACGCCGTACCACTCGTTGAAGTTAAAACATCAAATATGATCAGCTTCATCAAGCATCACATCATATACCGCTTTGGCTTGCCACGAAGGATCATCCGTGACAATGGTCCATAATTCGCAAGTCATGCTTTCTATCGGTGTCATAACCCACACCCGGTAAAAGGGCACGAGTACGTGGGTATGTCCAGCCTATGCCACAGCATCGGCGGTAGAACGCTGTCTAGGTCATTACTAACTAACTAGCATCTCACACAATATATAATATGTCAATGATATCTCAACTCCAAAAAGGAGGACAATATGATAATAATGGTATGATAAATACGCAATCTCAAATCTATAGCACGATAAGATATCAAAAAGGTCTATCAACTACAAAGTCTAAATAATAACAACAACAACAACAACAATAACAACAATAAATAAAAATAATATCCAAGTCTCAAATATAAGCCAAAAATATATCCAGTACCAAAATGCTAATAAAAACTAACTAGGATAACTAGTAATTCAGGCTAGACCTCCCGGCAAACACTCCTGAGTGTCAGGGCCCATGGTTGCTATCCCCCCTTGTGGTCCACAGTACGTGGGACACCAGTCCTCTAAATCATCGTCTGAAAAATATATCCAGTCAGGATTCTACAACCCAATAGCAGTTATAATTAATTGATAAAGACTATAAAATAGTAAATAGAGGATGCTATATACGATAAGAAGAACAATAAACTGATGCAATATCAAATGGTAAAGAGAGAAGCAATATAAGCAATATAAAATAAAAAAGGGCTACAATATCAGGTACAAGGCAATGTATTCTATGAACTAAATATGATAACTACAACATACAATGTGTTTTGAAATACTAAATAGATATGTGATCGGCTTGGGAGATTCAATAATTTACAATAAGGATAAGCTAGCTCAACCTTACGTAAGTGTATGATTAGCTAGTAGCCGATGATTTACACTACTTGCCAATAGTTCTTGATCAAAAATCAAACTTGTACTTCCCCCGCCCAGACTGATATGATGGATCTGTAACCTCTTCTATTTTTCTAGGATTTTTTTATAATAATTGGAATAATAATAAGTATAATGACAACATACCAATAAGTAGTAATAAAATAAATAGAAATAATGTTAACATAATAATAAAATAAATAATGGAAAGCAAAATTTTGGGTTAATAAAAAAATAGTAATGACAATAACCACAAGGGTGTATTTTGTAATAATAATAATAATAATAATAATAATAATAATAATAATAATAATAATAATAATAATAATAATAATAAATGTTATGAAAAGAAATAACAAGAAAGAAAGAAAGAAAGAAATATATATATATATATATATATATATATATATATATATATATATAATAAAATGAACAAATTTAAAGACACAACAACAAGCAAAACATCACAACAACAACAACAAAAGCATACAGCAGACCCTAGCAACCCAAAACCGCACAGACCCGACGTAGTATGCTTCCCCTACCCACTCTCGGCTATATATATATATATATATATATATATATATATATATATATATATATATACGAAAACAAAACAAAACCTTAACGAAGATTGTCTGCCCCCATACCTTCCCCTCACCCCATCGAGATCGCAAGACTGCCGCAGATCGTCGAAGACCGCCGCCATAGCCGCCGCACAGCGTGCGTCCGCCACGGAACACCCAATTATGTGCTTTCGAGCACCGACAGGTACCCATGTTCTCGCTCATATTTTTTTATACCTACTAAACCAATTTTCGATCCAGTTTAGATTTAATCACAACATGAACACCTTATAATGCCTTCAAATAGTTTTAACCAAAAAACTCTATTTCTGTTTTAAATTCATCCAAAACTTTCCAAAAAATCTAATTTTTTCATACAAAGCGAAACACCCAAAAATTGAGCCACGAGCCTATATGTGAAGGTTGATAACGAGTAGCATATTAAGTAACTTAGAAATTGATCTGAAAAGAATTATACTCAACATAAATAGTTTCAAAATGACCTATTGGTTGCATATATTTGATTATTAAATCTGTAGTAAAACACCCGTTAAAAATCATGAAAACTTACTTCCAAAAACTTAGAAAACTTGCGATACGGAGTACTTTTCGACAAACCGGACCACCACATCATGTATCAGTTGCATCAAAAGACGCATATGATATTTCCTAACTTGTGGACGTTCGTGAAAGTTGATTTGGACTAGTGTGCACGCCGAAATCTACCGGTATCCGTAAAAAGTCCTCTATATCGACGTTTTGTAAATTTCTCTATTAGTTGGTGCATGCTCATCGAAATACAAAGAAACTTGCACTAATGGATCCGTGGTATCACGCTGGTCATGTGACCCAAGTTTTACGCAATTCTGAGACAGTTGACAAAACCATCGTTTTGCGGGCCCTACGGTTTGACTTGACGAGCAATTTTGTGATCGGCTCATCGGAATCCAAAATTGGATATACAGTTGAGTTCGTATCATTGTTTAGGATTTGTTTGACCTATAATTTATTTTATTTAGAGACCTTTACCCTGACACATTTTTTGGTGCAAAGTGGACCACATATGGACCCACTTTGACCCCAAATTATCGTTTCGCCCCTGTATCCAAATTGGACGAAAGGGTAGATTTTTTTTTTACTATCTTGCTGATTCCGGTGACGTTGGTGATGTTTATTTCAGCGTCCGAAGACGTTCTTTTAGAGTTCCTACCTTTCGGTTTCTTGTGCTTATCATTTGGACGTCCATACTCCACAGATTACTTGCTAGACAAGTATACCTTGCCATAGTACTGTTTAGTTACATTCATTTGCTGTATATTTAATTTTTGTTGTTTATTTTTATTTATTTTGCTATATAAAACTATGCATCCAAGAAAGACTTTGGCGCAACGACGGTTGCGTCATCTTTTGTTCTTTATTTATATTATGCATGTTGACCTAGTTTTATGAGACCACCCCATGAGTTTGAGGTATCATTATGTTTCATTTGGCCGTGACACAATTATTACATAATTTGTTAGTCTTATGTAGAACACGAACTTGCATTTTAGGCTGGCCACCTGTACGTATAGGTCGTGCGACGGATAAGGAATAACTGCTAATAGAAATACCAGGTTTAGCAGACTTAGAAGTTATGAGAGGTGTTGCGTGTTATGGATATGACATGTTAGTAGCATCGGAAGGGGAGAACAATGAGTAAGCATATGTGACTCCTTTATACTTTTTTTTATTTTTCCGTAAGCTCCACTGGAGACGCGAGGCGTTATGACCCCTTATATATACTGCAGGCCTATGATGATCGAAAGACGTTATGCCCGAGGTCCCTGGGCCTCCAATAAAACTATGCCCATCCCATTATTTTTAGCCAGATAGTCCATACGTAGAAAAGTTGTTCTTAAATTGCATATCACATAGACTGGATAGGTGACCATGGTGGATGTTTACTTTCAGTACTTTATTATCATGCTTCTATATATCTTGTTACGTCCCTCTGAGGACCTAGTTCCTTTCCAGGTGTAGACAATCAGGACTATCCACAGGAGTACGGACTGGGACCTGACGCATCATTTTTTTCGAGGAGGTCTTACCCTCTGAGTACACATGACTACTTCATAGCTGATGGATCTTTAGTTGTTATTCTCTTTATTGACATTTATTTTATATTGGAGTTCTGACCTGCTCTATCATTTTAGTTTTGATATAGTTGATTGGTAGTGGATTTGTCTCCACCTGATTATTATTTCTTTTGATACTTCATACTTGAGACTTTTAGTTATTTATTTTGATATTCCTTTACTTGTGTTGTGGATGAGATATGTATGCCTGTGACTTGTGTTGACAATATATGTTCCACTTGTGAATTATTATTCATATACAACGTATGTGTGTGTTAAGATTTTTCCAACATATGGAGTGTCATATACATACAGCTGGCATGCTACGTATTCCTAGTCCTACGTATTTTGGGACTGTGGTGACATATTTTTGTGGTGGCCCATGCAGGTCGAGAGTATATTATCTGGGTTACGTTATTGTACCGAGCAAGTCTACAAATAATTTAATAGTATATGATCTCATCCACTTACTTAATCACCTTCTTTGAATTCTAATTTTGTAATTTCTTTGACTGCTTGAATTGCATCTACCTTGAACTCGTTCTAACGTAGTCTTATCTTCGTGTCCAGCAAGATGAATCCTTCTAATGGACATGTTGCTCTCCTCGCCATCACAGCAAGTGACTCAGCAACTCAGGAGGAATATAAAATTTTGCCTTCATCGATGATGTATCCGAATATACCACTACAGTCGGAACAACCACCGCTGGTAGGCCAGACACCCCCATCAGTTCAGACGAACCCTTAGATTCCAACACCTACGGTGGGGCACCAATCGCAACAGACTGCAAATCTCCAAGGTAGGAGTATGCAGTCAATATCACCCCAGTTTTTGCCTCAGTTCGCCTCACAGATACCCTTTGTGTCACCTCCGAAGTTTTTGCAGCCTAACGGGAATGTTACCTCAACCCAGTTCATGTAGGCCATGATGCAGGCTCAGTGGCAGCAGAATGAGCTGTTGAGACCAGCTCTAATAGCTGCAATGAATATGCCACCCCCTACCACCAGTCCCTGTACCAGCACCAGTCCCGGCACTATGACCTTTTGGGGGAAATATCAAAGGTTTTACTCAGATGAACCCAAACTATTTTGGTGGTACAAAGATTCTACTGGAGGTCTCTGAGTGGCTCATCAGCACCGAGAAGTTACTCAAGGCATCATAGTTACCAGTGGACCTATGGATGACAACAGTAGACCTACTACTTGAGGAAAACGCCCACCACTAGTGGAAGGCCGAGAAATGGCAATATGGTACTGACCAGACATGGAAGAAGTTCTGCGAACTCTTCAACGAGAGATTTTTCTCCACCAATGTTCAAGATGTTCACTATAACCAGTTCTTTCATCTCAAACAGGGGAGTATGACAATAGATCAGTTTGACACAGAGTTCAGCAGACTGAGTCGCTTTGGCAAGATATTGATTCCTACAGAGGTGGAGAGATCCAAGAGATTCCATAATGGGCTATCACTATATATTAGGAGGTTCACTACTACACAGTCGAGGATAACTAGGCGGCAGTTTTAAAGGAGTAAGAAGTCAGGAGCTTCTTCTGAAGGAGGCACATCAGATGTAGAGATGCCCCGCACTAGTTAGAGTACCATAGGGCGGACCTATTAGACACCCTTTGGCATATCAATAGCAACATCAACAGTAGAGAGCGGGACCATATCAGTCCCGAGAGAGGCCCATTTGTCATCACTGTGGAAAGTTAGGGCATATTCAGAGAGATTGTCGGATTCGTTTGGGCCAGTGTTTGAGGTATGGATTGGGATAACATTCAGTGAGAGACTGTCCAGTGCAGTAGGCCTTGGCGCTTCCTCAGCTAATGTAGAGGCCAAAACTTCCAGCACCTAGACCTTCAGTAGGTGGAGGAATTCAGCGAGGACCAACTCTACCTACGCTGGAGGACCAGTTTGCGACGGCTAGGCCATAGGGACCTCCTCAAAGGACTGGACATAATTTTGCTATGGAGATGGATGACACAGAGCAGGAGGTTGATGTTATAGCAGGTATTATCCTTGTTTCTACTTTTCCTGCTGTGACATTATTTGGTACGGGAGCCACACACTAGTTCATATCTTCTAGTTTTGTTGCCAAGCACAACATTACCACTACACCTTGTCTAGTTGTATTAGAATTATCACTAGAGAGGAGTTGTACCTGCTAGACATGTTTGTAGATCTTGTTCTGTAGTAATTCGTGGCAGAGAGATGAAGGCTCGACTCTTAGTCTTTTTTATGCCGAACTTCGATGTTGTTCTTGGAAAGGACTAGCTAAACAAGTACCATGTTTTCTTCAATTTTGTCACGACCCGTACCCGGATATTCGGGCACGAGTATGTGGGTACGTCCAGCCTATACCACAGAATCGATGGTAGAACGTTGTCTGGGTCATTTCTAACTATCTAGCATCTCAATAATATAATATGGTACCTGTCAATCATCTCAACTCTAAACAGAGGAACAAAATGGTATCCCATAATATAACTAAACTGAATCACAATACATACTAAGGAAGATAAGCACGAATAGAATAGCGAAGGAAAGAATAAGATATAAACCACAATTTAAATAATATACAACCCAAAGAATCTTAATAATATAATATAATACAAGTCCAACACAATAAACTAGACCTCCTCAGGCTCTGCAACTAAGTCCTCCTGGTCTACCAAAGGATCCTCTAAAGATACACCGTTCTGTGGTCCGTAGAATATGGGACACTGCTCTATAAGCTAATCATCTGGAAAAATATATCCAGTCAGGATTGGAGCGAAGTATATATCTCTGAAAGCGGTTTTAATAGCATAATCGAGCATATAAACAGATATAGAATGAAATACAAGATCACTAAACATATGAATGATGAACAATAGATATACAAGTAATATATGAGAATATAGTTCAACAATATGAATATCAACAATATAATAAAATAACTGCAATCTAAACTAGCTAATGTGCCTCAGAATACAAGTTCATTATGTGATTGGGTTGGGTGAACATGATCAGGTAAGATGGATTACAAGTGAGGTATATAACCAGAATGTACACGATTTGTAACAATAGCTTTGATCACATAATCAACTCCTACTCGCCTACCCCCAACTAATATCGATGGATCCAATCATGACACGCTACGAACACGAAAATATAACCACTGTCATAAGCAGTGGGTGTACACGAATATCATAACCACTGAATACGAGCAGTGGGTGTACACGAATAAGCACACTGAATACGAGCAGTGTGTGAACACGAAATGTAATCAATACCCAATATACACAATGAGATACAATTTATATGAGTACTCGCTGAACACGGTAGGGGATAACTGTCACGCCCCAGTCCCAAAAATATGTAGGACTAGGACACGTGAGCATGCCAGCCGTATGAATATGGCACTCCAATATATGGAAACCATAACACACGTACGCTGTAATATGAATAACAATATCCATAAGTGGTATAAGTCACATGGTATAATCTAGATCTCATCCATAGAATCAATATAAATAAATGTCTAGTATCTACGAGTTAGATATCAATGTGAGGTATCTCAAAAATGACAGTCGGATGGAAACAAATCCACTACCGAACTAGAATATGGAATACACAAGATAAATACAAAATAAGAATATCAACTACCAATTATGGGCTCGATGAGAAGACCTCATCGCAAATGCATAGCAAGTCCGAATCTGCGCTCCTGCAGTACTCATGAACAATATACCTGGAAAGGGTCCAGATCCTCAGAGGGACATAACAAGATACAAAAATGCATGCCATAAATTAAATACTGTAAAAACTCCAGGGTGACCTAACCATCTAAGTGAAATACAATTTGAGGATAACTTTGAGTATATGGGAAGGTGTAGGCTAGACATATGCTGATGTAATTCATCAGTCGTGACAACCGGCTAATATATGCCATACATGCCCCCTATAACACGGGTGTAGGAATACAGTAACGTCCAACGTTCTATAGAGTGTGGTATTTGTAATATCACCAAGTAACGTCCAACACTCTATAGAACGTGGTATCAGTAATATATATATACGTCCGTATCACTCCGTCGAGTGCGGTGCCAGTGTAAAGGAGTGGGGTGTCCCATATGCCTACTAGTCGTCCTCCCTGCCCAATGATCTAAGCACGTTGTATCCACAACACGCGTCAGCTACTACACCTCGACGTCGTAACTCTGGCTCATAGTCTATCGTTAGAGCAATAGCCCAATCCTTACAACTAAACAAGGACAAGGATGGGACCATCGTACCACTCTAGTCTATGCTCCGCCTATCAATAACTTCTAAGTCTTCTAACATGCATCACTATTAGCAGTTATACCCTATCCGTCGCACGCCTACACGTACAGGTGGCCAACCATATACGCAGGACCGTGCCCTACATGAGACTCATAATACGTGTAAAAAATGTGTCAAGGCGTGGGAGTCATACCAATAACTCCACAACTTAGGTGGGTCTACTAGACACTAGGTCAGACGCAAGTCCTAACGTCAACGTTTTCTTTGACTGCACCCGAGTCTCTCTCGGATGCGCACAGTTTAAAATAAGTAAACATGCAACTAATAATATAGAATTTAAACAGTACAACAAAGGCAAGGTATACTTGCCTGGCAGGCGGATGTGTAGTTCCAATAACCAGCTCCTGAAGTCGCACGAATAAATCCAACAGGTGTCCGGGGTCAGCGTGCATAGGTAGGAAAATCGGGGTGAGTGCTGCGGTTTGTCTGGCGAGGGTGACGGGTTTAAGATTTATAAGGGTGATGGTTAAGGGTGATACCGATCATGGTGATTAGGTGGGGAGGATGCTGTAGAGGGTGACTGGGATGCTACTGATGATGGTGGTGAAGGTGATGACTAAGACGATGATGATGATAACGATATGGATAACGATGACGATGGAAGCGATGATGATGATTACAGATGACGAAGATGGTGATGACGAGGGTGATGGTGGTAATAAAGATGACGAGACAATGATTAGGGTTTCATGTGTTGAGGATGGATGATGATGATGATGCCAAGATCGATGATGATTTCATGATGGTGATGACGACCACGATGATGATGGTGGACGAGGATGATAAGGATGACTAGGATAATGACGACGAGGGCGAGGTCGATGACGACAGGGATGATAATGTGGATGCTAGCGATTTTGAGGACGACGATGTAGGTGATGGGATAAGGTTTATGTTGATGGTGGTAGTGTTGGTAGAGTTTCATAGGGAAGATGACGATGTATATGATGATGAAGATGTTGGTGGTGGCTACTGAACTTCGGCCAGCGAGGGGGAGGGAGGTCCGGCCAATAAGAGGAGGACAAGGAGGAGAGGGGGCTGTGGTGAACGGAGGGCGTGGAGGAAACGGGGATGAAGTCGGAGAGAAAGTCGAAGAGGGTGGTGGTAATGGTGTTTGCAGGGAAGGGAGGGGCTGTCCGGTCGACTTCGGTGGGGGGTCGGGTGCTCGGGATGAAGTCGAAGGGAGGCAATGGTGGTGGGGTTAGCCGAGTCTTGCTCAGGCGAAGGGGGAGGATGACAGTGGTGGTGGGGTTGCTGCCGCCTCAGCGGCGGGGAGTCGTCCGCTGGAGCGCCGGGGTCGGGTGCTCCGGAGTCGAGGTCGGGAAAGGAGGTCGAGGAAGAGGGACGGGGAGGAAAAGGGAGGCTCGAGATCGAGGAGAGGCGGCTGCACTGCTCGTTCCGAGCAGCCGATTTCCGACGGGAAGGGTGGCGGCCAGGGCTGCTTGACTTCTCCAGTCGAGGGGCAGGCGGGGAGAGGAGGGAGATGACCCGGCGGGTAGAGGCGGTGCACAGGCGGAGGGGAACGGCTCCGGCGAGGGCTGACTCCAGCGAGGGCTGGACATGGGGGGGTCGGGTGAACAGTAAAGTCGGCTGGGAGAAATCGTTTCTAGGTTTTTGTTTTTAGGTTTTTGTTTTTGGTATTTCATTTAGGTAGAGAAAAATAGGAAAGTATATTTATATATGTAGAAATTTGGGTTTGGGTTCAATCTAGGATTTAGGGCTTGGTCAACACTTCTTGGTATGGGCCTTGGGCTCACTTGGGGATTTTGGGAGGGCTAGAACTTGCATTAATTAAATGCAAGGGTAAAAGGGCAATGTACGCGCGTTGCACATCCCAAAAAATTACGAAAAAATCCACGTGAAGAAAAAATTGGGTTTCTTCACAATGGTGGGGATATCTCAACGCGTTTGTGCATAAAGCCCCCAACAATTGGAAAAATTGCACCAAGACGGAAATTTGATTTAATTAATTCAAATTACCACGGATGGTGTTCTGGATTTAATTAGGGGTACATGGAGATAAAATTAGACGGGACAAAGGGTCAGGTACATAGAGGATACAGTATAGAATATTAATAAAATTTGGTTCGCACTAAACGGTCAAGATTGGTTCCCAATTTCGATTGGGACGCACATGGGTACGAAGATATAATTTTATTTAGAATTATGAAATAACGTCCACGACGTTTATTGTGCGACTAAAATATCGCACCAGAAAGCATGATTATAAATTATACATAGGTCAGGATAGATGGTGGTCAAGTCTAGGACGGGGTTATAAAATTTGTAGACAGACAATGGCCGGTGAGGTGCTCCAATTATCGAAGCAACGGTAAGGCGCGCTACACAATAAAATAATATACAGTTAATTCAAATGTCGTGTTCTAAATTCTAATTGGGTTCAAACTAGCCCTAATTCTACTATATAATCCAAGTAAACCTAATTACGGGTGAGGGGGTTTACAATAACATCTCATGACGGGATCTATATAGCACCAGTCCGTGAATCACTGTGTCGGGATCAATGTATACAATTCTAGAACATGCATATATACAATATTATGAATTGAAAACAATCAGAGAAATGTACTCGCCTGAAGTCCTGAGCAAGGTGTGTCTCTCGATGCCCAAGTTGGTGTCACACAACCTATATATGGTATGTTGTATCAATACAAGGTTCTAAAATAGAAATAAGTTAAGTTGATGCAATTCTAAGTCATAAAGCCATTTTTAGGTCAAACCGATGAAATCTAGGTTGCAATAGTCTAAAACTAAGTCACTAAGTTGAAACACTATGAAACTATGCTATACAATCCAAGCTAAGATACTAAAAGACATTCAAAAAGCCGTATTCTAAGATACGCGAGTTTATTTATATGAAAATAGTATTTTAGATATATATACTAGTCATTATACTTAATACTATATTAAAACAAGAAATTTAGGATACCTTGGCCTTGCACCAATGCGTATCGCACCTATCTCGATACCCAAACTCAATACCTTGGGTATCGACCCAATACCTTGGTAATACCTTGGTATCCCGAGGTAACCCAACTCTAACATATAACTAATACCAATAGATATATAAAACCCCAAACTAATACTAGCTATAACTAACACTAATATATACATCTCAATATAACATAGAACTAACTATAATACTAACAAACATAGATATGTATAGATAATATAACTAACTATCAAGATACACTACCTATTAGTATATGAGACTAACTATCAATCATAACATATATATACTAGTTTACATATCTAACTATCTACATAATCAAACATATCTAACTAACTACTATAGTAACCAACTAGACTAAACCAACCCATTATCCAATACCTTGAGTATCCCTCAATACCTTGACATTACCTTGGTATCCCAAGGTAATTCAAATCCTAATACATATAGCTAATATATATAGACAACCCCCTATGTATTTATATATATCACCTTTAAATATATATATACACACAAACACCTCTAAATATATATATTTACACTCACACATAAACAAAACCACATGTACACTCATATATTCAACTATATATATATCAATCTACATATATATATATATATATATATATATATATATATATATATATATATATATATATACTCTTACACACATAGTCACAAACAAACACAAGCATATACACATATAAACAATAATACACATACCTCTATGTATGTTACTCTATACATATATATATACATATAGATATATACATATACACTAACACACACACACACACACACACACACACACACACACACACACACACACACAACACAATACAACAAACACAACACTACACATCTATGTATATATATAATCCTCTCACAACTATATATATAGATATATATAATCACACACATATAAATAACTATATATATATATATATATATATATATATATATATATATATATATATATATATATATAAACGCATATATATAAACCAACACATATATACACACATATACATCTATATATAACTATATACACTAGTATATACACACATAGACACACACATATACCCAAACTCAAATACACTAACATATACATATATATATCTCTTAATTATCATCTATATCTATAATTACACATCCACGTATAGCAAAAAGGACCAAACAACAAACACGTGGAGTGCACCGCACCCGTATCACACTAGTTCTATGATACGCTTGCGATACGGCTCCAACATATAACCAAACGCATCCCGGAGGACAAGAGCAAGTCTAATACAATAATTATGAATAATATGTATAATAATTAAAGTATCTACACATCTGTGTCACAATGTGATATGCACAAGGCCCCTTGTCGGAGGAAAACCGCCAAAATTAACCAGTTTTGTCAAATTGATGAGATACGGCCTACACGTATCCAATTGTGGACACGACACTAGTCACATATAAACAATCAAATGTCAATTACATCTATTAGACCCAATGACAACCACTACATGTGCTAATCTCAGAATTCCCTCAAACTTTGTACCAAATTGGACATAACTTCCATCGTAGATGTCCTATGAACCTAAAACCAATTCCTATGGGTAGCATATGCATGTAGATTAGTTTCTCATGGTTAAATCTCAGATTTAGAGTCTACTAGAAGAGGGAAAACTGAAATGACCTATTGGGAGATGGATTACCAATGAAAAGTCCCCAAAATAGAAAATAGCTCCTCTTTCTAGATCTTAGCCTCCTCCTTCTAGATCCTTGTTTCCTTCTTGTAGATCCTTTTTGTAGTAGCCTCAATTGATGAATAGGGAAGAATTTAGATGAAAATTTGGTGAGGAATGGTGAGGGAATAAAAAAATTTGGAAAGGAGAAAAATCTAGATCTATTTGGAAATAGAAAAATGAAATGAGAGATACTCTCTCTCCTCCTCTAATGGCTGGTCATAAACCCTTTCCCATACAATATAAAATGTCCAAAATACTCCTTGGGGCCTCTCATGAAGAAATTAATTAAGGGGGAAGGTTCTAGTCTAATGGTTTCACTAATTAATCCAACCTCCTAATCCATGGGCCTAATTTAATGGGCTCAATCTAAACTAATCCAAATGTTTGGTTCATGCAACTAATAAATGGGTTAGGTCTATTACACAAGTCCAATAATAAATACTACAACTAAAAATCAATAAATAATATAATAATTAATTAATACATATGCACAATATTAAATACAAATAAATTCTAAAAATAAATATTACCTATGTCAATTACCAAACTACCCTTAAAAAAAATGTGAGGGTGACAGATTTCTTCAGAGAAAGCATTCTTTTTATGGTACCAGGCCAGCCAGAGCTCGAGTTTGCATGAGGATCCGCTGAGATGCATGATGGTGCTCAGATGGTATTGGACGACGTCATTTATCACCCTATTAATTCCGAGTTCCAAGATGTCTTCCGAGAAGATTTTCCAGGGCTACCTCCGGATAAAGATGTAGGATTCTCGATTTAGTTGACCCCAGGAGTAGCACCCATAGCATCGCATATTTATAGATTGGCGAAGAAGGAGATGGATGAGCTGAAGGCACAGTTGAAGGAGTTAGAGGAGAAGGGCTTTATTCGACCAAGTGCATCACCCTGGGGAGTTCCAGTATTGTTCGTATCCAAGAAGGATGGGTCATTACGCATGTGTATTGACTATTGAGCCTTGAATGTTGTTACTATAAAGAATAAGTATCCACTATCGCTCATCGATGACTTATTTTATAAGCATAGTAGAGCCAAGTTGTTCTCAAAGATAGACTTGAGATCGGGATATCACCAAGTGAAGATGCGAAAGCAGGACATTCAGAAGACCACATTCAGGACGAGATATGGACACTACGAGTTTTTGGTCATGCACTTCGGATTGACCAATGCTCCAACTATCTTTATGGACATGATGAACCGAGTCTTTCATCAATATCTGGACTAGTTTATGGTTGTTTTAAGAGATGACATCCTTGTTTATTCAAAGAGCTACGAGGAGCAAGATGAGCACTTGCAGATTGTCTTAGAGACAATGAGGAGGGAGCAGTTGTATTCGAAGCTCAACATATGTGAGTTCTTCTTGGATAAGGTCTGTTTTCTCGGGCATGTCGCCACTGGAGATGGTATTTCTGTAGATCCGAAGAAAATATCTGCAGTTGAGATATGGCCCATTCCTACATCAGCATCGGAGGTGAGGAGTTTTCTTGGACTTGTAAAATATTATCAACGATTCGTAGAAAACTTCTCGATGATAGTAGAGCCTATGACTCGGTTGATATACAAGGACCGAGAGTTCATATAGACGGATGAGTATCAAGCCGCTTTTGATGAGTTAAAAAAAGTCTAACCACAGCACCAGTGTTGACCATTCCATCAGGATCACGTGATCTATAATGACGTATCGGGAAAAAGATTGGGATGCGTATTGATTCATCATGGCAAGGTGATTGCGTATGCATCTAGATAGTTGAGAGTACATGAGAAGAATTATCCAATCATGACCTGGAGCTTGCAGTTGTTATATTTGCCTTGAAGCTATGGAGGCATTACTTATATGGGGAACGAGTGAAGATCTATACTGACCATAAAAGCCTCTTGTATGTCTTCACATAGAAGGAGCTGAATATGAGAAAAATACGGTGGCTTGAATTGATGAAGGACTTCGAGATAGATCTTCATTATCACCCAGGCAAGGCTAACGTAGTAGCATATGCGTTAAGCCGCAAGCATATGGCATTATTTTTAACGACGCAGAGGGAGTTACTGGAGGACTTGCACAAGCTTGGTATAGAGGTTGTATTACCCGGATCAGATGGGATACTAGCCAACTTGCAAGTGCAGTCATCGTTAGTAGAGAGGATACAAGGTCACTTGCGAGCAGCACAAGACAGACAGACGCAGTGAGAAGATCTTCATCATCGTCCTTTGACGTTCAAGAAAGGCGATCATGTCTTCTTGAGGATATCGCCAACTAGATGCACTATTTGCTTCAGTAGACGTGTCAAGTTGAGTCCAAGGTACATTGGACCATTTGACATATTAAAGCGAGTTGGAGAAGTTGTGTATCGACTGGCACTACCACCTTCACTTGAGGGAGTGCATGATGTAATCCATGTTTCGTAACTAAGATGATATGTGGCAGATAACAGTCATGTTCTCAATCACTCGGGGATTACCATTAGGCCAACCTTATCATACCAAGAGCACTCCGTAGAGATTCTTGATCATCGAGAGAAGGTGTTGAGGAATCAGTCAATTTCATTAGTCCGCGTGGCATGGAGACATCACTCGTCAGGAGAATCCACTTGGGAGCACGAGGATGACATGCGCAAACGTTTCCCGTATATGTTCGAAGATCAAGGTATGATTTTACTTAGTTCTTTTGTACCGTATAATATTCTCATTTCCCTATCAGGCGTTAGCTTTAATTTCGATGACAAATTTTTTGTAAGTTGGGTAGAATGTAACCTCCCCTATTTTTCTAGGATTTTTCTTTTATAATAATTGGAATAATAATATGTATAATGACAATATATCAATAAGTAGTAATAAAATAAATAGAAATAATGTTAACATAATAATAAAATAAATAATGGAAAGCAAGAATTCTGGGTTAATAAAAAAATATTAATGATAATAACCATAAGGGTGTATTTTGTAATAATAATAATAATAATAATAATAATAATAATAATAATAATAATAATAAATGTTATAAAAAGAAATAGCAACAATAACAAAAGACACAACAACAAGAAAAATATCACATCAACAATAACAACAACAACAAAAGTATACAGCAGACCCTAGAAACCCAAAACCGTGCTGACCCGACCCAGTAAGCTTCCCCTACCCTCTCTCGGCTATATATATATATATATATATATATATATATATATATATATACGAAAACAAAATAAAACCCTAACAAAGATCGACCACCACCAGACCTTCCCCTCACCCCGTTGACACCGTATGACCACTACAGATTGCCGAAGACTGCCGTCGCACAGCGCGCGTCCGCCACAGAACACCTGATTCTGTCCTTTCGAGCACCGATAGGTACCTATGTTCTCGCTTATATTTCTTCATACCTACTTTATCGATTTTTGATCCAGTTGTTTAGATTTAATCACAACATGAACACCGTCTAATGCCTTCAAATAGTTTTAACCAAACAACTCTATTTTTGTTTTAAATCATCTGAAACTTTTCGAAAAATCTAATTTTTTTCATGCAAAGCGAAACACCCAAAAACCGAGCCACGAGCCCATATGGGAAGGCTGATAATGAGTAGCATATTAGGTAACTTAGAAATCGGTCTAAAAAGATTATACTCAACATAACCAGGTTCGAAACGACCTATTGGTTGTATATATTTGATCATTAAATCTGTAGTAAAACACCTGTTAAAAATCATAAAAAAAGCTTCTAAAAATTTAGAAAACTTATGATACGGAGTATATCCCGACAAACCGGACCACCACGTCATGTACCAGTTGTACCAAAAGGTGCATATGATATTTTTTGATGAGTGGTCTTTCACGAAAGTTGAATCGGACGTGTGTGCACGCCAGAATCAACCCGTATCCGTAAAATGTCCCTCGTATCGATATTTTACAAATTTCTCTCTTAGTATGTGCATGCTCGTTGGAACACGAAGAAACTTGTGCCAATGTATCTTGGGTATCACGCTGGTCCTGTGACCCAAGTTTCACGCAATTTCCAGACAGTTGACCAAACCGCCATTTTGCGGGCCCTACGGTTTGACTTGACGAGCAATTTTATGATCGACTCACCAGAATCCAAAATTGGACATACCGTTGAATTCGTATCATCGTTTATTTTTTACGTATAATTTGTTCCATTTAGAGACCTTTACCCCTGACACATTTATTGTTGCAAAGTGGACCATATATGGACCCCACATTGATCCAAAATTACCGTTTTGCCCCCTATGTCCAAATTGGACAAAATGGTAGAATTTTCTGAATATCTCGCTGATTTTGGAGACTTTGGTGATGTTTATTTTAGCGTTTGGAGGCTTTCTTTTAGAGTCCCTACCTTCCGGTTCCTTGTGCTTATTGTCTAGACGTCCATACTCCACAGATTGCTTGCCAGGCATGTATACATTGATATAGTATTGTCTAGTTGCATTCATTTGCTGCATATTTAATTTTTTGTTTATTTCTATTTATTTTGCTATATAAAACTGTGCGTCCAAGAAAGACATGGGTGCAACGATGGTTGCGTCGTCTTCTGTTCTTTATTTATATTATGCATATTGACCTAGTTTTATGGGACCACCCCATGAGTTTGAGGCATCATTATATTTCATTTGGCCGTGACACAATTGTTACACTAGTGAGTCTCATGTAGGACACAAACTTGCGTATTAGGCTAGCCACCTGAATGTATAGGCCGTACGAAGGATAAGGAATAACTGCTAATAGAAATACCATATTTAGCGGATTTAGCAGTTACTAGAGGTGTTGCATGTTATGGATATGACACGTTAGTAGCATCGGGAGGGAAGAACAATGAGTAAGCTTATGTGACTCATTTACACTTTTTCTTATTTGCCTGTAATCTCTACTGGAAATACGAGGCGTTATGACCCCTTATATATACTGCAGTCCTATGACGATCGAAAGACGTTATGCCCGAGGCCCCTGGATCTCCAAGAAAACTATGCCCATCCAATTATTTTTAGCCAGATAGTCCATACACAGGAAAGTTTTTCTTATATTGCATATCATATAGACTGGATAGGGCGACTATGGTGGATGTTTACTTTCAGTACTTTATTGGCATATTTCTATGTATCATGTTACCTCCCTCTGAGGACCTGGTCCCTTTCCAGGTGTAGATGATCAGGACTATCCGCAGGAGTATGGATCGGGACCTGCGCATCATTTTTTTTGAGGAGGTCTTACCCTCTGTGTACCCATGACTACTTTATAGCTGATGGATCTTTAGTTATTATTTTCTTTATTGACATTTATTTTATATTGGAGTTCTGACTCCTCTATCATTTTAGTTTTAATATAGTCGATTGGTAGTCGATTTTTCTCCACCCGACTATTATTCTTTTGATACTTCATACTTAAGACTTTTAGTTATTTATTTTGATATTCTTTGTGTTGTGGATGAGATATAGATGCCTGTGACTTGTGTTGACAATATATGTTTCACTTGTGAATTATTATTCATATACAGCGTACGTGTGTGTTATAATTTTTCTAATATTGCAGTGTCATATACATACGACTGGCATGCTATGTATTCCTAGTCCTACGTATTTTAGGATTGGGGCGTAACATGATCCAACCATGACACGTTACTAGCCAATATATCCAATGTTTAACCAATACTATCCAATGTTATCCAATACCAACAAGGAGCAGTATTCGACACCGTCTCGATAAATTAAGGTAACATCTCATGACTGACGATCCAATAACAATAGCAATCCGTGTACCATCGGGTCAAGAATTATACTTAACATTTCTGAATACTTGAATTATAGTAATGATCAAATAATGAAAACTATAGAGAATGTACTCACCTGTAGTCCAGAGAAATGGATACCAAATTAGTGTTCGTCTCGGTGTCTCAAAGACTTAAATATGAATATCAAGTCACAATAATGTTTTAGAAATTATAAACATGCTATACTAGCTTGAAACAAAGGTCTCTGTCATTTCTAGGTCACACTAGGTCGTACAATCAAACTAGGTCAATCTGAGTTAATTACATTATAAAAGCAAGTTTTCTAGGTCATACTAGGATATTCAAGTCAATACTAGTCTTATACTAGTTATTACTTTTATTACTAAGTTAATATTAGCTATACTATATCCTACTAGTATATAACTCATACATATTGATATTAGTTAATACCTTATTGGTATGTAGTTATACTAACCATTAGGCACTAGGTAACATCTATATATGACTCTATATAAATTAATAACTCATAGTATCTTAGCTATACTACTATATCACTATATTACCTAGTCAAATATTTATTACTATAGCCTATCCTAGACTCAACATCACTCATTACCTTGTTATCACATATCATAATTTATCCTATGAATCCATGTATCCTTGTAACCCACTGGTAATAATAATACCTACACTTAGGCATGCTATACTAGCTCTTCCCTTCACCTGTGCGCCTAGCCTCTCAAAATACCTCACTACCCATATCTTAGTATCCTAAGGTACCTCACTAATCACTAGGTATCATAGGGTACCTACACCACCAATTTAATACCTTAGCCTATAATCACTTCCTTGCAATTTACCTTACCAAATACTTAATACCTAGTATCTTGTACCAACCCTCTTCCTATTTCTCATACCTTGGTACCAGTACCTTTCTCATGATACCTTGGTACTCATGTACCCTATTGGCACATATACCAAGATATCACCAATCTCTTTCCCTTAACTACCTACCCTTCACTCACTAACTTGTACACATAACACTCCACTTCAACACTCATCTATCATAGATACTCTAATGCACTTGCACAATCTATACATGTATACACTTGTTCACATAGAACACTAGTACTCCCATACATTCACTCCATATCTGGGTATCACCATCATAGTCACATGACACACACACACCCATCCATATAAACAACATACAAACTAACCTACACCCATCTCACTAATCTAAGATACCCTCACTAATTCTAATAATAACAGTTCTTAATAGGTAGTATGGGCTAGTAGGACCCCACACACCCATGAACCTATTCTCCTACTCACTGAACATGTATACTAAATTCACCCCTTCTGCCAACCTTTGTACTACATTGATGTCCAACTACAGCAGTTCACATCTGCATTATCGTTTGCCCCTAAAGTTGCACATGAACACTCCTAACCGGGCATGATATTCACATGTGTATTGTTGCACTGTGCACGGAAAAGCACATCTAATAGTGTCTGCAGCTACTATTGCACTTGCTCGACTTGCACAGCTACTTGTAATCCTTACCAGATACCCCAAAGCCCGACCACCCAGGTGATCCCCAGTACCCATAATCTACCCATGTGCTGCATCAAGTAGTGCAGCACCATGTTGTTGTAGTAGTTGCCTAATATGCTGTTGTACACCACCTCAACTCTAAACATCATTAATTTTTTGCCCCTACATCTTATTGTTGTTACCCCTTGCAATCCTCTCAAAACTGTGAAACCCAAGCTCCTAAATGCACACACCTGCAGTGCCAACTGATGATAACCTATAAAACTAACTAATACATACTAAAGATACCCTCTCAATATCATAACAATATCCACGTATCACCACCCCACATTGCAATTACCCCATCAATACACAATTCTCATGACACTCGAACAATCCCTATGACACAAACACAACAACACTTGTCTCCACAGTAAAATCACCACTTAATACTCTCCACATAACCAACTCAACTCCTCACTGCTTGCTCATAGTCACAGTTAATAATCTCCCCTCTTTCTCACATCCTCAACACTTATTCATATCTCAAAAGTTGGGTAAACCCCCAATGACAGTCAATTATTGCCAAAACTGAACACTAAATATATATCTAATATATATAGTATATATACCAATTTACCTAGTAGAAATCATAAACAAGGTAAATATATATATATATATATACCTCATTCAATACTAAAATAGATACAAAGAATACTAAATAGAGTATGAACAAATCATCAAACACGTGGAGGAAATTGCACCCGTATCACACTAACTCTATGATACACTTGCGATACGGCCCCAACACATCACCCAATGCATCACAAATGATATAAGCAAGTTTAGAATCATAATTACAAGCAATATAAAGTGCTAGCTACTCAACTACGTGTCTGTATCAAAATATGACATGTACAAACCCCCGTATCAAAGAAAAAATCTTTAAATCAATCCGTACCACTAAATTACCATGATAAGGCCTATACGTATCCAATTGTGGATATGACACTAGTCTCATAACCCTGATCTAAGTCTAATTAGATCTAGTTGGTCTCATGACATATACTTGATATGTTAATCTCATAATTCTCCCTAATTGGAGACAAATTACCATGTAGAATTCATAATACAAGTCATATTAACCTAGTTCTTGAACCTATGGGTAGCCCTAAGCCAAGGGATGATACCTAATGTTTCAATGCATGAATTATAGTCTAAATTATGAGATGAATTTAGAATTTACCTATTGGGAGATGAATTACCAATGAAATGCTCAATAGACATAATTAGGACACAATTCTCCTTGTTAATTCCTCCTTCTTCAAGTACTCCTTGCAATCGAAGCTCCAATGCTTCTTAGATGATATAATTGAGAGGGAATGGGTGTGAATTGGGTTAAATTTGGTAGAGGGATGAATCAATTTGGGGATGAACTAAATTGGGGATCTAGAATGAATTAATTGTTGAGAGAAGAGAAAAAGAACTCCTCTTAAATCTGGCTGGCCCCCCTTTGTTTCTCCTCCAAGCAATAACTAATGACCAATGTGCCCCTATTAACTAGTCATGAGATATTAATTAGGTAGGGTTATATTATGAAGCTTCTAAACTAATAAAAACTAATCTAACTCTACTAATTAACTAAAGGAATGAGTCTAATTGGGCCTCGTCCAATGTTGGGCTCAATGTGTCATGACTAATCTAATTGGGTCCACTAGTGTCAAGTCCAAATAAATAAGCTAGTCCACTAACTCTTAAATAAGTAGCATAATACATAATAATAATTAGTGGAACAAAATTTTATATATATATATATATATATATAATATAATCACTAAATATAATAAATACAAAAGGACAAAAATACTCTTATCTAGAAATGTGGGGGTGACAATCCAACCTCCTTAGAAAAATTTTGTCATCAAAATTTAAAGATGGTTGTATCTTCTCTAGGTCAAACCCCCAACCCGTCTAAAATCATACAAGCATACAATTTAAAAAGAATCACTAATTATGGTCATATGCATTGTTATGGTCTTTGTCCATCATAGTACACTACCAGAATAATACATATTAGCGACGCATACAAAACTTCGCTAATAGGTAAACTAATATCGCTAAAATAATTTAGCGACATAATTAGTAATGTTTTTACGGTATCGCGCATTTCATGGTCGCTGACAACAAAAATGTCTTTAGTTGTCGCTGTAGCGACGTATATTTGCGACAACACGACGTCACAGAATATACGACTATTAGTGACGTGCCATCGTTAAATGGAGGCATAATATTTGGTCACAAAACGTCACTACATTAGCGACATTATGAATGACGTTTTGCTACAACAATGCTGACATGGCAAGTTTTGCCATGTCAGCATGTTAGCGACATACTAGCGACATCCTTGGTATCAGGTAGTAACTTTTCGATACTTTTAGCGACGTAAATGTACATCGTAGAACATCACAAAATATCGCAACATGTCGCTAAATTGAAAAAAATATAAAAAATAGAATACAGTTTGTAAAATATTTTTCAACAAAACTCTACCTGCAATAATAAAATCACAGTTTCTTTAAATAGACCCGGAGCAACCCTCCATTGAATTCCCTGGGTTCGCCGACCCCTTCGATGGAACACTCAACACTGAGAAATTTTGGTGTACAGTTAATATGAATAATAAACTAAACTCACATAGAAAGAAATCTATAAAGTTATATTACACTAAATATGTCCCAAGAAGTAGATAAATAAATTTAAAATAAGTGTCACATGCATCTCAAAATATAATAAAAAGTATGAAATAAATACATCAAAGAGCCAAGAATGGTTCAATATACACAAACACACTAAAACTTGTCCAAACAAGGACTACCACTGATCAGAAGGAACACCGTCGCACAACTTGGATAGAAGGAACACATACTGCTCCTGTTAAAGCATCACCGATGCCGATAGAGGAGGCAGTGATGAAGGCGGTGTCGATGCCGATAGACCAGGAGGATGTATCTGCTCCAATGCTAGCAGTCGAGCATTGTATGAATCTATGGCAGATACTACCCTCAAAGTGTTCTCCGCCACCGATCGGCTCAATAAATTCTACGCCGCATGGATCCTCGCAAGTGAGTCGCACATGGCCTTATGCGACCCCTCCATCTATGTTTGTCTGCGCTCCGTAGACGTGGCCAGAGTTGCCAAGCCGTGCTCTGTCGTCTGGCCCATAGTCCTGAGCTCCATAAGGCTGTGCTCTGTCATATGGCTTAGAGTCCTAAGCTCCATAAGGCTATGCTCGAGCGAATCAAAATATGTAGTAAATTATCGCATCATCCATTTGAGGCACAGACTGTGGCCGCTCCGTAATCCTCCATATTAACTCGCCACGCAAGTTAGCAATCTGACGGTCAACGCTCTCCTGGGATCATCCATCGCCTACGAAGGCTGCAAGGAATGCACACTGACAGAGAGGGCCCTGGATAACTTCATCGCAACATGGGCACTGTAGGATCTCGTACCGTAGTACGTACCCCTCTGAAGACCACCAATAACGGTCATCCAGAGCTCGTCTGCCGACAGAGCTGTAAAGGGCCGCAGGGAAGTACCAGCCCCTCCCTCTGCAGGTGTAGTAGCAGTCACCCGCTCACATAGTTTAAGATAATTATCCTAGAAAAGTGGTTGCTAACGTCTAAGTTACTTACTACTAACTATATAGATATTGTCATGCCCTAGTCACAAAATACGTAGTACTAGGACACGTAAGCATGTCGGCCGCATGTATATGGCAACTCCAATATATGAAAACCATAACACATGCGTACGCTGTAATATGAATAACAATTCACAAGTGGTAAAACTATCACAAGTCACAGGCATAATCTAAATCTCATCCACAGAAATTAGTATAAATAAATAACCAATAACTATGTAACTAATCTCAATGTGAAGTATCAAAAGAGGATAGTCGGATGGAAACAAATCCACTGCCGAACTAGAATATAAAAGCAAACACAATACAAGTACAATAACTAACAATCACGAGGCTCGAAGAGAAGA
The DNA here is from genome assembly GCA_036927795.1 of Iris macrosiphon. Lineage (NCBI taxonomy): Eukaryota > Viridiplantae > Streptophyta > Magnoliopsida > Asparagales > Iridaceae > Iris > Iris macrosiphon. Next base: position 197,739 of record JAYESA010000088.1, on the reverse strand, counting down.
CCTCCTCGAAAATATAAGTAACCAGTCCGGATCTGCGCTCCTGCGAATACTCATGAACATCTACACCTGAAAAGGGACCAGGTCCTCAGAGGGACATAACAAGATACATAGAAGCATGCCAATATAGTACTGAAATAAATATCCAATGGGTCGCCTAACCGTCTAAGTGAATATAGTTTAAGAACAACTTTTCCAACGCGTGGGCTATCTGGCCATAAATGGGATTGGCATGATTCTTTCGGAGAATAAGGGACCTAAAAAGCATATCATCTTTTGAACGACAGAGGCCGCCAAGTAGTATAGGGGTCGTCACGACCACGCATCTCCGGCGGAGCGTACGGGTTACATAAAAGAAAAGTGCAAAGGATCCCACACGCCTTACTTGTTGTTCTCCCCACCCCATGCTCTAAGCATGTCATATCCATGATAAGATAATACCTCTAATAACTGCCAAGTCTACTAGCATGCAAAGTTTCTAACAACAGTTATCCCTAACGCACGTCCCATACGTACAGGAGGCCAAACCCTGCACGCAAGTCCGTGATCTATATGAGACTCACACTCGTGTAATAGCTGTGTCACGGCCAATGAAACCTAGTGATGCTTCATAATAATGAGGCAATCTCATAAACAAGGTCAATGCATATATATAATAAAAATATATCACGACGACACTGTCGTTGCACCCAAGTTTCCTTGGACGCACAGTTTATATAACAGTTTAAAATATATGAACTAAATGACAGAAATAAAGATGCATGCAACATATGGAATATGAATAATAATACAATGGCAAGGTATACTTGCCTGGCAAGAAAGCTACGTAGTACCAATAATCTGCTCCTGAATTCGTGCAGATAAATCCAATGGGTCCTATATACATATAATATAACACAATACAACATCATTCATTACACTAGCACACACATAACCATAATGACACTGGGCTCAGAAGGTACACTAGGGGTGACACTAGTCAACTAGCAGGGTCAAATGCGCGTCTAGTTATGCGGGTGTCATATCTTCAAGTGCTGTACACAATCAGACAGTTAACTAACATGTGTCTAAGCCAGTACGTTAATGTACACAAGGCAGTCAATTCACAAGTTCTTAGGGTCAACATGGTCAAGGTAAATACGGGACAGTCCACAGTGTCCTAGGGTCGTATAGTCTAAATATATATAGTCATAATTATTATATAGCATTTACTTACCTACTTATATATATATATATATATATATATATATATATATATTTATATAACAATATAACCAATAATTTATATACATACATACCCATTTGAATACATATACTATATATATACCAATGAATAATAAACATATACTAAATTGAATAATATACGCATACGCGTACGTATACGAGTTGGGTTCACTGATACGGGGTCTGAAGTCAACTAACTATCATAAAGCAAAACTAATATTAGTGATCTGCTTGATGATTTTACTTAGCCTGATAGAAGAAGAGAATCCTCGAGAAGCAGCAAACATATGCTTCATGGCGTTAGCTGATCAGGTAACAGAAAAAAAACTCTTATGATGATTTTACTTTTGATGAACTAGGTAATGCTTTTAGTGATCTGCTTGATGATTTTAGAAAACTTAGAAATAAGTACAAGCATGTTAAGAAAGATGTTCAAGAATGTCAGATTAAAATAGAAAGACTAGCATCTCTACTAAGTGAAGTAAAAGATACCTCTAACAATTCAGACGAGAATTCTAGACTTAAGCTTAACCTCCACGAGGCACTTTCCAATCTTGACAAGAGCTCTCAGGAGAACGCTAAACTTAAGGAAGAACTCAAATATGAAAAATAGAAGTATTCCATTGTTGCACGTAGAATAGATGCTCTCACTGTTAAATATAATAAATTATATGCTACCTCTAAAAGATTAGAGATTAGATTGGGTAAACTGGTCGAACAAACCTCTACCCAACCTAACATGAGACACGTAGCAAGACAAAAGAACACTCATAGCTATGCTTCTACCTACATGCATAACAGTTCATGCAATCATACGTTCAGAACACATCATACACATAGAACCAAACAGAATCATACATTTTATTATAGATACTCATGAAGACTACAAAGAAATATCCCACACAATCATGTATTCTATCCACATAGACCACAAAGAACTGCTTCACACAATCATATCTATTGTGCTGCACCAAGTACCAACCACACAGCTATATGTCACTAATGTGGTAAGAAAGGACATATATCTAGATTCTATAAAACTAGAAAGTTAGTAGATATGAATGTTTATGCATGGGTACCAAAAACTAACACATCAGGACCCTCAAACAAATGGGTACCAAGAGTTACATCTACAAATCGTTTTATAGGTGGACCAACCCTCTCATGCTAGAAGCAAGTGGATTCTCGATAGTGGTTGCCCATGACATATGATTGGTGATGCTAACCTATTTGCAACGCTATCGGTAAAGAAAGAAGGTTATGTCTCCTTCGGCAATAACCTCAGAGGATATATTATTTGTAATGGTAATATAGGTATTCCTCCCTATCCTTTCATTAAAGACGTTTGTCTAGTAACAGAATTAAAACATAATCTACTCAGCATCAGTCATCTAGCTTACCATGGTTATGGTATTAACTTTGTTAAAAAAATGCTCTATTTATAAAAGATCTACAAGTATGGTTATCTTTGAAGGGATCAGGGAAGATAATATATATATATATATATATTCTATCTTACAGAAGACACTAACAATGCAGGAAGATGTCTATACGCCAACAAAGATGACAATAGGCTGTGGCATATACATCTAGGACACGCAAACATGGACACTATGGCAAGACTATCCACAAAGAAGCTCGTAAGAGGCTTACCAGAGATTACTTTCAACAAAGATATGTTATGTGCTGATTGTGAAAAGAATAAAGCTACTAAATCTTACTTTAAATCAATCAACTATGTAAGTACCTCTAGGCCTCTACAACTCTTGCATATGGACTTGTTTGGACCCAGTAGAGTCGCCAGTCTTGGCGGTAAACTTTATGCTTATGTTATTGTTGATGATTTTTCAAGATACACATGGGTTTAATTTCTTGCAAACAAAAATGAAGCATTCTCTGAATTTGTCACTTTTTGCAAAAAGGTTCAAAACGAAAAAGGTTTCATGATTACTCGTATCCGGAGTGATCATGGAGGCGAATTCGAAAATAGTAATTTCAGAAGATTTTGCAATAAAAATAGTTTTTTTCATGAATTCTCTTGTCCTATAATTCCTCAACAAAATGGTATTGTGGAGCGAAAGAATTAAACTCTTGGCGATATGGCTAGAGTTACGTTAAATCAGTATAACCTTCTGAAATACTTTTGGGCTGAAGCTGTAAGTACTTTATGTCATATTTTAAATAGGGTGCTTATTCGACCTATATCGAAGAAAATCTCCTATGAACTTTAGTTTGGTAGAATCCCCACAATTAGTTACTTTAAAGTTTTTGGCTGCAAATATTTTATTCTCAATACCAAAGATAACCTAGAAAAGTTTGACTCCAAGGCCGATGAAGGTATTTTTTAGGTTATGCCGCCAAAAGTAAAAGATTCAGAGTATTCAACAAGAACTCATTTACTATTAAAGAATCAATCAATGTTACATTTGAGAACACAACACTCAAGTACTAAACGACAGCGACGATGAAGGTAGTCAACCCGCAACCAACAAGACATCTGAAGATACAAATAGTGTAAGTCGTCCGAAAAGTCTGCCAAGGAGACTAAAGTTCTCCACAGATTATCCTGAGGACTTGGTAATAGGTGATGTATTGAAAGGTGTAAGTACACGTTCCTCAAATAGAGATACCATTGCAAATATTGCTTATTTCTCAAATAGAACATAAAAATACTGTTAAAGCTTTTGCGTATAAATTTTGGATTTCTGCAATGAAAGAGGAACTCAACCAATTTGAAAGTAATCAAGTTTGGGAACTCGTTCCTAAACCTAATGATTATTCGATCATTGGTACTAAATGGGTTTTCTGAAATAAATTAATGAGGATGGTTCAGTTACACGTAACAAAGCACGTCTCGTAGCTCATGGATACAACCAAGAGAAATGTATTGACTACAATGAGACCAATGCTCCTCTTGCTAGACTTGAATCTATCAGAATGCTTTGCACTTTTGCTAGTTTTTATAACTTTAAACTTTTTCAAATGAATGTTAAAAGTGCATTTCTAAATTGTGTTATCAAAGAAGATATTTTTGTCAAACAACCCCCATATTTTGAAGATTTCAAATACCCTGACCATGTATTCGAGCTACGAAAGGCTCTATACAGACTCAAACAAGCTCCACGATCTTGGTATAAATGTCTTAGCTTTTTTCTACTTGAAACGATTTTTCAAAAGAAAAAATTGATACTACCATTTTTATAAAATCTTCTGTTGATTCTTTGTTATTAGTGCAAATATATGTTGATGATATCATATTTGGATCTACTAATGAGATGCTAAGTAACGAGTTTGCTAAGTATATGTAGAGTAAATTTGAGATAAGCATGATGGAAGAACTGACATTCTTTCTAGGATTGCAAATCAACCAAGATTCACATGGAACCTTCATCTATCAGGCTAAGTACATGAAGGATTTGCTCAAAAAGTTCAACATGAACAATGCAAAGCCTATCGGAACTCCAATAGCAACATCCACTAAGCTTGACCTTGATGATAGCAGTAAACCAACAGACATACGTAAGTATCGAGGTATAATTGGTAGTTTGTTATATCTAACTGCTAGTCACCCAGACATTTTTTTTATATGCCTTTGTACTAGATATCAGGCTAATCCTAATGAATCATATTTGTGCTCAGTTAAGCGTATCTTTAGATACCTTAAAGGGACTTATTAGCAGGCTTATGGTATCCAAAACTACGTCCTTTGACCTTACTGGTTACTCGGATGCTGATTTTGCTATATGTAAAGTCGATCGAAAATACACCAGCGGCACCTTTAATTTTCTAGGAAAGTCTCTAGTCTCCTGGTTTAGCAAGAAACAAAATTTTGTTGCATTATGAACAACTGAGACTGAGCATATCGCCGCAGGACATTTTTGTGCTCAAATTTTGTAGATGAAGCAAACCCTAGAAGACTTCAATATGCACTATAAGAACATTCCTATTCTTTGTGATAACACTAGCACCATTAATCTCACCAAGAATCCAGTATGCCATTCACGCACTAAGCACATAGAAATCTGACGTCATTTTTTAAGGGATCATCAATTACACGGAGATATTTTTTTGGAATATGTTGACACGAAACATCAATTAGCAGACATCCTTACTAAACCTTTAGCTGAAGATTGATTTAACTTTATCCGTCGAGAATTAGATCTTTTGGATTCTGATAAAATATAAGAATCATAAGATGCTTTAAAAAAAATTCTCATATTTTTCAAAAAGTTTTAATTTTTTTGGATACAAGCCGAAAGGGCCCTTCTGTCAAAAATATATAAATAACCTTAACCGAGACGGTATTTAAGTATCTTCGGACTACCAATAGCTGGGAGCTGGGATCCGGTCCCTACAGCTACTCCGAGATGATCTAAACTCTTGAAAACGTATGATTTAATTCAGCACTTATTATTCTGTATTTATATTAAGTCAAGAAAGGCATAATATCGATTAAAGTTACATTGAGATTCTAGAAATAAATGTACATAGAATTCGGACCGAACACAGGCCGAGCTCGGACCGAACTTGGGTAGTTTAATTCCAGAATATGTTATGTCATTAATCTTCTTCTTAAATTGGGTTTCTACTACTCTATTTATACACCTTTTTGTGGCTCATTCATTCAAACCAACGAAAAATATACCCTCCTCCACAATAAACCTAGTTTTTCTTCCTACTTCCTTCCTACATGGCCCTTAAAAGAAAAATAGATTCCTTTTTCGACTCTTTTTTTTTGTCCCATTATGCCAAACATAGGAGAATTCGACGGTTTTACTTTTTAAAGCCTCAAAATTTCAAATGACTGGTTTAATGACTTCTCTAAGAGACACATCTATCTTGGCCATCCTATTGATTTTTTCTTCCCGCATAATGAATATCTACCTATTCTTCAAAACTCTAACTTAAAGAACTTGTTATGACCCGTACCAATATTTACACCAATGTTATTCAAATGTTCTATTGTAACTTAATATATGAACATAATACTATTTTATCTAGAGTTTGTGGCATTCCAATTAAATTCAATACGGACAACTTGGGTAAAATCCTACGCATTCTCGCTGACGGACAAACCCTAGTCAACATCATGCAAGTTTAATTCGACCGTGACTTAACTCTAGAATCTTTCAAAAATATCCTTTGTCATCCTCTTGAATGTCCACCTGGAAAATTTTACGCTCGATATTTGAATAGTCACTTCTTTGAAATGCATCATATTATCTTTTCAACTTTTTTTACCTAAGAAGACTTACTTTGATGAGGTCTCTTATCTAAAAATGTCAGCTTTATACCACTTGCATTTTGTCATTAACTTCAATATTTCCCAGACTATCTTATCTCAAATGGTTCAATTTCACAAGAAAGGGCATCCACTACTCTACTCCATGTACTTGCCAACCATTTTCAGCTACTTCGATATTTTATTAGTACTTGTCCACATCTTGAGGAACCTTTATCCCTCAATAGGGTTCGAAGAATTGAGACATATAAGCTTTTACCACATAACCCATCATCAAACTCCAACACACATACTGCTGTTTTGGTCCCTCCTGTTGATGAACAACCGCAAACTTTAGAGTCTATTTTTAATCTATTGCATGATCGCTTCCACAAAGAAGATATACGCTATCGTGCTTCTGATCATCGCCAAACTCTTCAGACTCAGGCTCTTGGAAATACTTTGATAGACATCCAGTACACCCTATCGAAGCACCCAGCTGGACCCTTTTTGATTCTTCAGAATCCAAATCAACAAGGATTTTGCATTAATCACCCCTATGTTCAGAGATATTTGGATACAGTTGATGCCTTCTTTGATCCAAATAGAATATTTACACCTGTAGATGAAGATGAAGACAATGATAACTAGTTACTCAATGAATTTTTGAATGTTTAAAAGTTTACTTTTAGTATTTTTACTATGATATTTTCACTACACATCTGTTTTTGTATGCTTTCTTTTCAAAGAATAAAGTTTAAATAAAAGCAAATTTCTTTCGCTATTTGTCATTACATGTTATCCTGTATATGCTTTACTCTCTTATTTTCTTGTCATCTCACCGATTTTGGGGGAGCAAGTCATTTTGATCAAATGAAAACGGGGGAGAAAGACATCCATGATACTAGCATACAAGATGATACTTGATAGACGTTGTCTTCAGCATATCAACTACTCCACAGTTACGGGGTAGTCTTGCATATCAAAGACTTGCAGTATCATTCATAGTTAGTCAATTATCAAAATAGGGGAGATTGTTGGCCCATCCGGTTTTAGTTAACTTGATTTTGATAGTTAACTAAATCATGCATTGATATGTCGTGATTTGAAGCCTCAATACTGCTATTATATGTCATTTGTATTTCATCTTTCAAATATAATATTTTATTTATTGATTCTAGGATCGATGTAAGCTGAGTCGCACTGGCAAATCAAAGTACCTATACCTAGATACCCAGTCCACTCAAATAAACTATCGAACCTATCCACCAAATCAGGCTACATTCATTAACCAAGTCTACCATATTTAGAAACTGAGCTCTGGCCAAATTCATGCCAAACTCGGACCAAACTTGGTTACCCCTTTGGTATAAAATTAGAACAGAAGTAATATCCCTGATTTTCTGGTCCAACGTTCAAAATTTTGAATTAAACCCCATCTGAATTCTGGCCGAATTCTATTTGCCAATACACTATAAATAGGATTGAATTTCTACATTCCTAGTAACTCATCTTCTTTTAATCCTTCTATCATATTATGAAAAAATATCTTAGCCTTAATTTTTTTATCTCTAAGAGCAACTCCCTAGCCTTCCTAGTGCCAAGTACGGTCTCGGTCTAGAAGTCTACAGAGTCGTAAAGAGCATGGCTCCATCAGTTTCTCTCTCTCTCTCTCTCTCTCTCTCTCTCTCTCTAGCTGTGAAGTTGCGAGACTTCGAATCAAACCCCGTGGTTTAAATAAGTGACAAGCTTTCGGATCAAAGCTTGTGATTCATTATTGGTGATTATAGTGGATAAAACTCCGAGCTTGAGTTCTTGGGACTGGTCTAGTCCTCTCAGAGGAAAACCAGTATACATCTTGGTGTTTACGTTTGTTTTCTCTCTCTACTTTACTGTTTTACTTTACTGTCTTTATATACACTGTTAGTTAGCAACTACCTTCATTATGATAATCTTAAATTGGATAGATTATTCTGCTGTACTCTATTCACCCCCTAGAGTTGCTTTACGATCCTTCAAGGATTGCAGATACCGTCCGAGCTTATGGACAGAGTCAGAGCCACGCAGTATGATGATGTCGCTCTAAGGAGTATCAGAGCACAGGTTCGGACAAGATTATCAGAGGACTTCACTATTGTTGATAATGGATTATTGCTGCATGGTACATGGATATGTGTGCCGAGCGGGAAGCTGCGTGAGAAGGTTTTACAGGAGGCACATTGCTCAAAGTACTCGATGCATCTAGGTTCCAACAAGATGTATCGAGACCTGAGGGAGCATGTTTGGTGGTATGGTATGAAGCGCGAGGTAGCGCACTTCTTATCCAAGTGTGTTTAGTGTGCCAGCGGGTAAAGGCGGACAGACAGAGGCCAGGTGGATTGCTTCAGCCTTTACCCATTCTAGAGTGGAAGTGGAAGCATGTGACTATAGATTTCGTTTTGGGGCTTCCGCGTTCTCTAGAAAGAAAAGACGCGATTTGGGTCATCGTAGACAGGTTGACCAAATCAGCCTACTTCTTACCATTCAAAATGGGTACGTCGACGGAGAAGCTAACGAAGATGTACATATGGAAGATTATCAGATTACATGGGGTTCCTGTGAGCATTGTCTCAGATCTGGATAGTTGCTTCACATCTCACTTCTGGAGGAGTTTGCAGGCTAGCTTGGGCACTCAGCTCAAGTTCAGTACCGCATATCAACCCCAGACGGACGAGAAGTCGGAGAGGACTATTCAGACTCTCGAGGATATGCTTCGCACTTGTGTTCTGGATCTCGAAGGTTCTTGGAAGGACCATCTACACCTGGTATAGTTTGCTTACAACAATAGTTACCAGGACGGTATTGAGATATCACTATTCGAGGCTCTATATGGACGGAAGTGTCACACACCGTTATCTTGGGATGATGTCGAAGAGAAATCCTTGTTGGGGCTAGAGATGGTCGTGGATGCAGCTGAGAAGGTGAAGCTCATCATGGATAGACTTCGAGTGGCGCAGGACAAACAACGACATTGGGCCGACAGCCAACATAGACCCTTGGAGTTTGAGGTATATATTTTGTTGTAATTGCTTGTGATTGCCTTATTTTAGATTGCGTGTTAATACTGTATTTGGTTCTAGGTTGGCAATTTGGTGTTCTTGTAAATTTCTCTGACAAGGGGCACAATTTGCTTTGGTGGAGGCGGGAAGCTTAGTCCATGATACATCGGACCTTTTGGTATTCTTGCGAGGGTCGATATAGTGGCCTACAGACTAGACTTTTCATTTGTACTAGAGGGAGTACATGACGTGTTCTACGTGTTGTAGCTTAGATGGTACATGGAAGACCCTAGTCACGTACTAGATCACTCAGAGATTGAGGTTGGTACGACTCTGAGCTATCCAGAATAGCCAGTAGAGATTTTGGATCGCAGGGAGAAGGTATTGCGAAACCAGACTATTTCTTTGGTTCATGTCGCATGGAGACATTACTCTCCATGTGAGTCAACCTGGGAGAGGGAGGATGAAATGCGTGAGCAATACCCGTATCTTTTCGAGCCTTGAGGTATTATTCTTATTGTTCTGATTATGATCTTGTGCTAGTTTAGTTCAATTTCGAGGACAATTTTTTTTTAGGAGGGTAGACTTGTCACTACCACATTTCTAGAATAGGGACATTTTTGTCATTTGTAATAGTTGTATATATATTATTTATAATTTATATAATAGGTATAGTATATATATTATTGCTATTAATAATATGGGTTAGTGGGGTAGACTTGATGTGACCATCAGACTCAACCTTAGACTTGTTATTTTGGACCAACTAGTCATTTTTTTCATTAATTAGAAACTAGTTAAACCCCTCATTAGAATATAAAAATTTCACTAATTAAACAACTCTTCATGATAACCATAGAGGGCATATTAGACATTGTGCATTAGCTAGATCTAGGGTTTCACTTGGTCGGCCCTATAAGGAGGGAGGAGCCTCCCTTTAGCCTCATTAAATGTTTATTAAAACCCTAGCTTGAGTTCTTCCCTAAAATCCCTCATTCCTCCACCAACTTTTAGAAAATTAATCCCAAATTACTCTCATTTTCCTCATCTAAGAAGCCTAGAAGCTTAGGTTTCAAGGAGCATTGGAGAAGAAGAAGCTTGCATAGGAAATCCTTTGCTTTGCATTAGGAATCCATCTCCCAAGAGGTAAAATTCTAAAATCTCTCTTTTAAATTCTATTTTTATTATTTTGTGGACCATTAGAAGCTCACCCATGGATTAGGAATACCCACAAGAGAAGAGAATGAGTTATATTAGTTTACATTGTATTTTCTTCATGAAGTTGTGTTCATATTTTAGGTTTTTTGGGTTCATGGGTGTGTTTTCTATATTCTTTATTATAACTAATCATAATAGTTATAAATAGATTATTTAATATGTATTTGTATTTTAACAGAATGTTGGGGGGTTAATGTAGATTGGTTGTGTATCATTGAGCGATGCATAGCTAGTGTTTGATGAATTGCCTATTTAGGATGATATATATATATATATATATATATATATATATATATATATATATATATATATATATAAGCGCTGTATTCAGTGAATGTTGCATATAAATACAAGTGAGAGTATATGTGTGTAGTGGTCTGTGTGTATGTGTGTGTGTGTGTGTGTGTGTGTGTGTGTGCGTGCATGTTAGAGTGACTAATACCAAATGTATCAGTGGAGGGTGTGTTGTGCAATGCATTATTGCCTGTGGAAGGAGTATGCACACGTGTGTAGTAGTTTGGGGCTGTTGCCTGTGCACTTGGTGGTATGCAAGGCCTGAAGGACAGTGAGGATTTGAAGGATGCTCGGGTTATAGCTCCAGCAGGTTCACTGAGGCAGTGAGGCAGTGGTGAGAGTGTGTGGTGATGGGGTGTGTACTGGGTGGTATCAGTGTGAAGGGGGCTCAGGCTAGGCCATGCAACACACAGCAGTAACAACACCAACACAAGTGCAAATATGTCTGTGGTGTCCATGTATTTTGTGTTAGGGTCTGTGCACAAGGGTGCATGTGCACAGGAAGGTTTGAAGAAGGGTTAGTGTATGGGGATGCTCGGGTAGCAAGAGATAAGAGAGCAGCAGCAGCTGCAACAAGTGGAAGCAGCAGTGCCTTGTCCATAGAGGGTGTACACCGGTTCAACTAATAGAGAGTCACACTGACAGTAGTAGTGCAGGAAATGAACTAAAGTTCAAGTGCAATGTTAGTGTCGGGTTGAAAGGCAGTTGGAGTTTCAGTCTCAATAGACTGCAGTCAGTTGGGCCAGATGGGTAGATCCAGTTATGAGGAAACTGATTTTGGTATCAGTTATGATGAACTAATTTTGAGTATTAGTATTTTCTAGTTAAGGAGTGTTTCAGCTAGGTAGGTATGTAGTTAATTATGGAAGGAATGTTATGTCTGATACTGAGAAGAGTATCAGTTGGTAATGATGTATCAGGACTGATATCATTATCAGTAGGAGAAATACTGATTGGCAGTGTGGATGTATTAAGAATTAAAGGTTTGGGAGTATCAGTCCAATTTGGAGATAGGAATGATGTTGGGTGCCAGGTTTAAGTAGCTCTTGAGTTAACTAATATGAAGGTATCAATATTGGGGGTTGTATAGTATGAGATTGTGTAACTCCTTAGGAAGAAGGATACCTGTGAGAGAGTGGTGCCAGTGTAGTATATCCTTCTGATGTATAGCAAGGTGCATTTCCAAGGGTGGGCTTGGTAGGTATAGGTATCAGCGTCATTTGTTATCATATGGGCACCAGTATATTAGAGAGGGTTAAATATTATCTGTGTTACCTCTATTAGTGGTTATAAGTTTTGACTTCAGTTGGTGTGAACACACCTGTTATAAAGAATCAAGTAGCGTGTGCTTCAGTGAGTGTGTATGAAGACTTATACCAAGTTGCACCAGTTCTGGGGGGACATTGTCAATCGTTGCAAATGGTAGAGAATATAGGGGAAATTACTTGCTGTGATTAATGGTGTGCAGAGGTTAAAGTAAAGAGAGAAGTAGTGTTAGTAAGTAGAGTATCATGTTAGGAATACTAAGGTAATTCGAGTACATTAGTATTGATTAGTATTAACTAAGGAATTAGTATTGAGGATACCAAGGAATTAGTATTGAGGATAGCAAAGGATACCAAGGAATTAGTATTGAGGATAATAAGGAGACTCTTAGAAAGGAGGAGCTTTACGGGAAGCTTTCAAAGTGTGATTTCTTCCTTGACAAGGTTGAATTCCTTGGGCATGTGGTGACAGGTGACGTTATCTCAGTTGACCCGAAGGAGATCGTGGCAGAGGAGTCGTGGGCTACTCCGAGTTCAGTGGCAAAGATTAGGAGTTTCCTGGGATTGGCAGGTTATTACAGGAGATTCATACAGGACTTCTCCAGGATTGCAGAGCCAATAACTAGGCTGACCAGGAAGGATATAGAGTCCGTCTGGACGGAGGATTGCTAGGCCACTTTTGATGAAATAAAGAAGAGATTGACGACAGCTCCAGTGTTGACATTGCCATCAGGAATAGGTGGATTCACTATCTATAGTGATGCTTCATGGAAGGGTTTGGGTTGTGTTCTTCAGCAGCACGGGAAGGTGATTGCCTATGCTTCCAGGCAATTACGTCCTCATGAGAAGAACTACCAAACCCACGATTTGGAGTTGGCAGCGGTCATCTTTGGTCTAAAGCTGTAGAAATACTACTTATACGGAGAGTGTGTGAAGATCTTCGAATACCACAAGAACTTGAAGTACGTGTTCATACAGAAAGAGTTGAACATGAGACAGAGGAGATAGTTGGAGTTGATGATGGACTTTGATATATCAATACAGTACCACCCAGGGAAGGCCAACGTACTCACCGATGCCTTGAGCAGGTATCCATTGGCTATGTTCTTGACGACAGACAGACACTTATTGGTCGACCTTGAGAGTTTGGGGATCGAGGTGGTAGTTTCTGGTATCGAGATACAGATATAGGGATTGCAGATATAGTCAGAGATGATGGACAGAATCAGGACTACATAGTTTGGGGATGTAGGTCTGAGGAGCATCAGAGCACAGGTATGGGCAGGATTAATAAAGGATTTCACCATTGTTGACGATGGATCCGGTACAATACAAAGTTATATGTGCCGAGCGGGGAGTTGCGCGAGAAAGTTCTCCAGGAGGCGCATCACTCTCATTACTCGATGCATCCATGTGCCAACAAGATGTATCGAGATCTGAGAGAGCATGTATGGTAGTATGGAATAAAGTGCGAGGTAGCACACTTTGTATCCAGATATTTGGTGTGCCAACAGTTAAAGGCGGATAGACAGAGATCAGGTAGATTACTCCAACCTTTACCCATCCTAAAGTGGAAGTGGGAGAACGTGACCATGGATTTTGTATCAGGACTTTCGCGTTCTCTAGGAGGAAAAGATGCAATTTGGGTTATCGTAGACAGGTTGACCAAATCAGCCTACTTATTGCCATTTAAAATATGTACGTCTACGAAGAAGTTAGCAAAAATGTATGTGCGATAGATTGTCAGAATACATGGAGTTCCTATGAGCATCGTCTCGGACCGGATAGTCGTTTCACTTCTAACTTTTTGAGGAGTTTGTAGGCTAGTTTGGGCACCCAGCTCAAGTTCAGTACCTCATATCACCCCAGACAGACGGGAAGTCGGAGAGGACTATCCAGACTCTCGAGGATATGCTTCGCACTTGCGTCTTAGATTTTGAAGGTTCTTGGGAGGTTCATCTCCAACTAGTAGAGTTTGTATACAACAACATTTACCAGGCCAGCATCGAGATATCGCCATTTAAGGGTATGTATGGACGGAGGTGTCGCACTCCATTATCTTGGAATAATGTTGGTGAGAGAGCCTTGTTGGGGCCAGAGATGGTTATGGATGCAGCGAAGAAGGTCAAAATGATTAGAGACAGACTTCGGGTGGCGCGGGACAGACAGCGGCATTAGGCCGACAGCCACAGGAGACTTTTGGAGTTGAGGTAAAAGTTTTGTTGTGGTTGTTATGATTGATTTTTTAGATTGTGTGTTAAGGTTTTATTTTGTTCTAGGTTGAAGATCTAGTGCTCCTGCAAATTTTTTCGACATGGGACACGATTTATTTTGGTGGAGAAGGAAAGCTTAGTCCACGGTATATCGGACCCTTTAGTGTTCTTACGAGGGTCGGTGTAGTGGCTTACAAACTGGACTTGTTGTCTGCACTAGAGGGAGTACATGACGTGTTCCATATGTCGCAGTTGAGACGGTACGTGGAAGATCCTAGTCACATACTAGATCACTCGGAGATCGAGGTTGGTCCGACTCTCAACTATCCAGAGCAGCCAGTGGAGATCCTGGATCGAAGAAAGAAGGTATTACGAAACCAGACTATTCCTTTGGTTCGTGTCGCGTGGAGGCATCACTCTCCGGTTGAGTCAACCTGAGAGAGGGAGGATAAAATGCACGAATAGTACCCATATCTCTTTGAGCCTTGAGGTATAGTTCTTCTTGTTTGTTGTGTTCTTGTGCTAGTTTAGTTTTAATTTCGAGGAAGAAATTATTTTAAGGATGGTAGACTTGTCACTACCATATTTCTAGAATAAAGACTTTTTTTATTTTAGAATTATTATAAATATTGTATTATAATATTTATTTATATAAATATGCTTGTTATATTATGTGACTAATATATTATTAGTGGTTAGTGATTAGACTAATTGACTAGACAAGACCCTAGTGGACCTAACCAACTTGTCATGACAACTTAACCTATTAGTTGGACTAGCCCATTGGACCCAAACTAGTAAACCCATCTCATTAATTTGTGATTAGGATTAATCTTCATTAGGAAGAGAAGCTCCCACCCTTCATTATTTTTTCATGACAAACCAATATGGGCATAGGGTCTTTGATCTTTGCTAGAGGGAGGAGAATAGGGGGCCGGACCTAGTTTAGAAAGGGGGACACTTTCCTTTCTCTCATTCTTCATCAACCCATTTCTAAATTAGGGTTCTTCCTCAAATCCCACCATTCCTCCTCCAAATTCCACCAAATTGATTCAAATTTTCTCATCCACACCATTTAAAAAGACCTAGAAACTTAGGTTGCAAGAAGCATTGGAGAAGAAAGAGCTTGGGCTAGAAACTCTTTGGTTTGCATTGGGAATCCATCTCCCAATAGGTGACAAACTCAAATCCCTATATAAATTCTGATTTTATTATTTGATTGGCCATTAGGAGCCCACCCATGGATTAAGAACACCCATAAAGGGGGGAGAATGAATTTGCATTGATTACATTATGATTCCTACATGGTGTTGTGTCAATATTGGGGGTTTGTGTTCATGAGAGTATTTTTCCCATTCTTTATGGTAACTAATTATAATAATTATAAATAGATGTGTCTAATATGTATTTGTATATTTAATAGAGTATTGGGGATTTTTTATGAAGATGGGTTGATGTATCACAGAGTATCACATTGGTGCACTCAAAGTGTATGATGAAACGACTACTAGAGTGTGTATTGTGTATACTTAATATTATATATATATATATATATATATATATATATATATATATATATATATATATATATAATTTGGTGGTGGTGTGTGTGTGTGTGGTGCACACACAAGGGTGTCGGGGGGTCTGTGGGTATTAGTGTTCGGTGCACTGATCTGAGAGCAGTAGTGCCAGGTATCACATTAGATGGTATCAGCAGTGAGGCTTGAGTGTTCTTTGTGTGTTAGCTTGTGAGAATTAGATAGCAAGTAACTGGGTTAGAAAGAGGGTTGCTTCATCTAATATAGTGCATTCATGAGTGTGGGGGAACCGTTTGCACAGCAGTGGTGCATGTGTGCCAATACATACTACAATAGCAGTAAGCCACTTGACAGTAGCAGTAGCATAGGGTAAAGTAAGCCCATTTGACAATAGCGGTGAAGAAGGATCAGCAGCAGTAATACTCATTAGAGAGAGTGTGTTGTATACTCACAGTGCACAAGAAGTGCACTGTCAGTATAGTGGAGGCTCTAGTGAGCAAGACTGGATGCAGGTGTGTTGGTTCAGATTTTTCTTGTATCGATAAATTTTTTTAGATGTTTGTATTTAAGAATTTTCCATATATATATATATATATATATATATATATATATATATATATGTATGTATATGAGTCTTATATGATTTATGAGTTGTTCTATAGAGTGTGGGTGTGTATCATGATGTTGGAGGAGTGTATCATTTGTGTATATATGTTTTAGTGGTATGATATTTGATTCCTGACATGATGGTACAGAAATTAGTATATCATGGATCCCCGTCATGAGATGTTTCTTTTTCTGTTACCTCTTTACATGTTATCCCGGTGCAAGTTATTCCTGTGCATGATATTCATGAGTTGGTATTCTGACTTATCCTGTGATTCCTGTGTTGTAGTGTGTCGTAGTTTGGATCCACTATACTAGTCAGGGGCGGGAAAATGCTAGTTTGATGTGAAACCCCTTCCTGTGTATATACCCTATGATTGTTAATTATATACCTCATATATGATTAACCAGGTCATAAAGTTTTGTGCAAGTTCCTAAGCCGATCACATTTCGAAGCTAGTATTTCAAGACACTTAGTTAGTATGATATTTTCTTTTTAGTTCATCCTCCTAATGTACACTTTAATATTATTCCTGTTACTTACTGTATTTACCATGCCATAATTCATGCTCTTACTTTTCATGATGTATTACATTTACTATTACTATTTTATAGTCTTTATCATTTAATTGGAACTGTTGTTAGAATTATACTCGTTCCATCATGACTGGATGACATTTTTAGAAAATTATTATGCTCTACGTTCCGGGACTACAGAGTGATATTATAGTTGAGAAAGATTTTACACTATGGACCTAGAGGTGACCTCTGGTGAGATCTAGACTATTTTTTCTCTATCTCGGTGCTTGTCTTAGTTTTATTTCTTTAAAATTATTGTTTGGACTACCTTCCTTATTCATTTTTTCTTTAGAATATTATGATCGAGTACATGATAGAACAAGTTGTATTAGTTTGAATTCCATTGTAACCTAGACAATGTTATACCACCGATGTTGCCGCATAGGCTGGACGTATCCACGTACTCGTTCCAGAATATTCGGGTATTGATCGTGACAGAAGGTCTCGTACTTGGAGAATTGGTGTAACGTTATAAGGATAAACCCAAGTGCCCCCACCTTAGGCAAGGAAGAGATAAAGTCCATCGAGATGCTCTCCCATGGTCGATTCGGTACAAGAAGAGGCTCAAACAGTCCCCCGGGTCGCTGATGGTCCACCTTGTCTTGTTGGCACATAAGATAAGTGCGCACATAGTCCTCCACATACTTGCGCATGTAAGGCCAATAGTAGGCGGCCTCTAAGAATGCCAATTTTCTCTTCTGACCCGGATGTCCAGCCCACTTGATGTCGTGGCATTCCTTGAGTAGTTGTCTTCATAAGCTACCCCATTTAGGCACAACTACCTTGTCGCCCTTTGTGTAGAGAAGTACATCCTTCAGACAAAACCCATCTCATTAGTTAGTGATTAGGCTTAATCTTCATTAGGAAGAAAAGCTTCCACCCTTAATTATTTCTTCATGACAAACCAATAGGGGCATAGGGGTCTTTGTACTTTGCTAGAGGGAGGAGAATAGGGGGCCGACCCTAGTTTAGAAAGGGGGACACTCTCCTTTCTCTCATTTTGCATCCACCTATTTCTAAATAGGGTTCTTCCTCAAATCCCACCATTCCTCCTCCAAATTCCACCAAATTGATTCAAATTTCCTCATTCTCACCATTTAAGAAGACCTAAAAACTTGGGTTGCAAGAAGCATTGGAGAAGAAGGAGCTTGGGCTAGAAACTCTTTGATTTGTATTGAGAATCCATCTCCCAATAGGTGACAACCTCAAATCCCTATTTAAATTATGATTTTATTATTTGATTGGCCATTAGGAGCCCACCCATGGATTAAGAATACCCATAAGGGGGGGAGGATAAATTTACATTGGTTACATTATGATTCCTACATGGTGTTGTGTCAATATTGGGGGTTTGTGTTCATGAGAGTATTTTTCCCATTCTTTATGGTAACTAATTATAATAATTATAAATAGATGTGTCTAATATGTATTTGTATATTTAATAGAGTATTGGGGTTTTGTCATGAAGATGGGTTGATGTATCATAGAGTATCACATTGGTGCACTCAAAGTGTATGACGAAATGACAACTAAAGCGTGTATTGTGTATACTTAATATTATTGATGATATATATATATATATATATATATATATATATATATATATATATATATTATTTGATGGTGTGTGTGTGTGTGGTGCACACACAAGGGTGTCGAGTTTGTGGGTATCAGTGTTCGGTGCACTGATCTGAGAGCAGCAGTGCCAGGTATCACATTAGATGGTATCAGCAGTGAGACTTGAGTGTTCTCTGTGTGTTAGCATGTGAGAATTAGATAGTAGGTAACTGGGTTGGAAAGAGGGTTGCTGCATCTAATGTAGTACATTCATGAATGTGGGGGAGCTATTTGCACAACAATGGTGCATGTGTGCCAATACACACTATAATAGCAGTAAGCCACTTGATAGTAGAAGTAGCATAGGGTGAAGTATGCCCATTTGACAATAGCCATAAGGAAGGATCATCAGCAGCAATACTCATTAGTAAGAGTGTGCTATGTACTGATAGTGCACAAGGAGTGCACTGTCAGTATGCTGGAGGCTCGAGTGAGCAAGACTGGATGCAGGTGAGTTGGTTCAGATATGCAAGAGTGTGTGAATTGTGTTCACATTGTGTCATTGTAATAAGAACCATTGCATTAAATGATGTTCCCTACTCTATTAATACTCCAAGAAAGCTCATTTAATAAAAACCATTGGATCAACAACCAATGGTTCATATTTTTCTTGTATCGATACAAATTTTTAGATGTTTGTATTTAAGAATTTTCCATAAATATATATATATATATATATATATATATATATTTGAGTCCTTATATGATTTGTGAGGTGTTCTATATAGTGTGGGTGTGTATCATGATATTGGAGGAGTGTATCATGTGTGTATACATGTTTTAATGGTCTGATATTTGATTCCTGACATGATGGTACACATATTAGTATATCATGGATCCCCATCCTGATATGTTGCTTTTCCTATTACCTCTTTATATGTTATCCATGTGCAAGTTATTCTTGTGCATGATATTCATTTGTTGGTATTCTGACTTGCCCTGTGATTCCTGTCTTGTAATGTGTCGTAGTTTGGATCCACTATACTAGTCGGGGGCGAAGAAATGCTATTTTGTTGTGAAACCCCTTCCTGTGCATGTACCCTGTGAGTGTTAATTATATACCTCACGTATGATTAACCATGCCATAAATTCCAATACAAGTTTACAAGTCGATCACATATCGAAGCAAGTATTTCATGACACATAGTTAGTATGGTATTTTCTTTTTAGTTCATACTCCTAATGTACACTTTAATATTATTTCTGTTACTTACTGTATTTACCATGCCATTATTCGTGCTCTTACTTTTCATGATGTATTACATTTACTGTTATTGTTTTATAGACTTTATCATTTAATTGGAACTGTTATTAGAGTTATACTCGTTCCATCATGACTGGATAACATTTTTAGGAAATTCTTGTGCTCTATGTTCCTAGACTACAGAGTGATATTATAGTTGAGAAAGATTTTATACTTTGGACCTAGAGGTGACCTATGGTGAGATCTAGACTAGTATTTCTCTATCTCGGTGCCTTGTCTTAGTTTTATTTCTTTAGAATTATTGTTTAGACTATCTTCCTTATTCATTCTTTCTTTAGAATATTGTGATTGAGTACTTGATAGAACACGTTGTATTAGTTTGACTTCCATTATAACATAGACAACGTTATACCGTCGATGTTGTGGCGTAGGCTGGACGTATCCACGTACTCATCCCTGAATATTTAGGTAGTGATCGTGATAAAAGGTC
This sequence comes from Iris macrosiphon, assembly GCA_036927795.1. Classification (NCBI taxonomy): domain Eukaryota; kingdom Viridiplantae; phylum Streptophyta; class Magnoliopsida; order Asparagales; family Iridaceae; genus Iris; species Iris macrosiphon. The sequence continues at coordinate 177,235 of JAYESA010000088.1, read as the reverse complement.
TCTTACTTGGACAATCAGTATACTATTATAAGGATAGGTCCAAGTGTCCCCACCTTAGGCAAGGAAGAGATGAATTCCATCAAGATGCTCTCCTATGGTCGATTCGGTACGAGAAGAGGCTCAAACAGGCCCTCGGGTCGCTGATGGTCCACCTTGTCTTGTTGGCACATAAGATAAGTACACACGTAGTCCTCCACGTCCTTGGGCATGCGAGGCCAATAGTAGGTGGCGTCCAATAATGCCAAAGTTCTCTTCTGACCCGGATGTCCAACCCACTTGATGTCGTGGCATTCCTTGAGTTGTTGTCTTTACAAGCCACCACATTTGGACATAACTACCTTGTCGTCCTTTGTGCAGAGAATTCCGTCCTTCAGCCAAAACCTATCTCATTAATTAGTTATTAGACTTAATCTTCATTAGGAAGAGAAGCTTCCACCCTTAATTATTTTTTTATGACAAACCGACAGGGGCATATGGGTCTTTGTAATTTGCTAGAGGAAGGAGAATAGGGAGTCGGCCCTAGTTTAGAAAGAGGACACTCTCCTTTCTCTCATTCTTCATCCACCTATTTCCAAGCATGAGACGAGTGAACTCCGTAACATACTCCTTGAATGATCTGGTGTGCTTGAGTTGATGCAAGCTTCTCCTTGCCACGAACTCAACGTTCTCCGGGTAGAATTGAGATTTGATCTCCTTCTTGAGATCCTCCCAAGTCTCGATTGAGCACAAATCCTTCTCCTTTTTAATGTACCTACGATGCCACCAAAGCATAGAAACGTCAGTGAAATAAAGGGACGTTCTATTTACCTTATCGGCTTCGTCCTCGATGCAAATCACCTTAAGGTACTGCTCAATGTTCCATAGGAAGTTATCCACTTCCTTTGCGTCTCAAGCGCCATTGAAGGATTTTAGATCTGGGTACTTCACCTTAGGTGTCGCCTCCCTACTCGAAGACCTATCATTGGCGATGATTTTCTCAAGAATAACGGCTTTAGGCTTGAGTTCTTCGCGTAGTTCAGCAATCTCCGCCTTCATAGCCTGGCGTTCCTCCTCGAACCCAGTCTGCATCTCGCGAAGTTGCTCTCAGAACAACGTCATAGCGTTGGAAACATCACTCTCCAACCCATAAGACAACTCTTCGTAAGCCGCTTGATTTTTTCGCTTACGCCTCTACACCCATCACGCCCTATTACAAGAGTTCCAAGCGAGATGTCAAATCGCCAAGGGCTCACTCCATCGTCGACTCCTTGCTTTTTCCCCTTCTGGTGTTCTTATTGGGTGACGCGGGACGTTGGTATGGCTACGATCGACCTTCGCTCTGATACCACTTTTCACAGACTTAGTATTTTTTTCTACACTTTTCCGTGCGACGCACAAGCTTCCTGCTCGAAGACCCGTGCAAGTCTTCCCGACCGAACTTAGCAAGATCGCTAAGAAAAATAGAGAGTAGTGGAGCAAGATAGAAACTTGAAGACTTCTTTATTGATATGAGAAAAGCCTACAAGTTTTTAGTAGTGATGAGAAAATGAGGCTCCCCCTATTTATATTGCCTCAAGGGCTTACAGGAATCTTCTGGAAAAGAAATATTCCAGGAATTATTCTCAAAAATATGCTAGGATTATTCTATATCCTAAGAATATTCCTTACATGGTTCTAACTACCAAAATAATTAAAATATTTACAAATATGCCTATAGGGCATTTAATCTCAGTGGGGCCAAAAATAATTATCTGTGACAGGTAGTAAAAGATACTAATGTACGAATAATGGTCATCTGAACAACAAGGGTAAATGTCTCATCATAGCAATCTCATACTCCTATATAAATTCTCAGGCAACAAGGCAATCATTGTGTCGCTCAATAGATCCATCAGGTCGATACTTGACCTTGAAAACCCACTTGCAACTAATATTTTGGATCCCATCTGGAAGTAAAACGATATCCCAAGTACCTATCTGCTGAAATATTTGAAACTATATTAACATAGTCTCCTGCTACTCAGGGTATTGAACAACCTCTTGATAACAATTGGGCTCGCGTATAGTATAGATAGCAATAACAAAGTAATTGAACTATGAAGAATAAGAGACTACAGTAGCAAAACCAAATTTATCTGGTAGACTGGAATAGTCGTAAGTAAAATGAGTAGGAGGTCAATGAGTACGTTGAGACTAGCGGAGAGGTTATGGTGGAGGTGGAGATGGATATGGTATAGTGGAGGTTGAAAAAATATGTGGAGGACCCTTGTAAGACAGTGACAGAGGCATCTTAGGAGGAGTTGTACTAGGAGAGGGAAGCAAATGAGTAGGATCAATGGAGATACTAGATGTCAGAGCTGGGAGAACAAGAAATAAACATCCGGAGGTAGGACAGTAAAATAAGAAGAGTCCACTGGAAAGGTGATATGACGAGATAAACGAAGATGACGGGCCAAGGGATCATAACAATAGTATCCCTTATGATCGAAATTAAAACTGAGTAGGACACACTTGGCTGATCGAGTTGTCAGCTTCGTGCGCTCAATCAAAGGAAGAAGAACAAAATAAGTGAATCCAAATGTGCGAAATATACTATAATTAGGAGGACATAAGAAAAGACTCTCATGATGTATCCGAGCAGATAAATAAAGTAAGGAGTTATATTGATAAGATTAACAGAAGTAAGAATAGCCTCTTCCCAGAATGTTTGAGGAACAGAAGAGGATAACAAGAGAGCACGAGCAGATTCAAAAATATGATGATGTTTATGCTCGACTACTGCATTTTGTTCATGAGTTTAAGGACAGAACTGCTAAAAATGGTATCATGAGATTGCAAGACACATCTCATTATAGTGGAGAGACACTCACGAGCACAATCAAAGCAAATTTTTTTAATCCTAACATTGAATTTAATATAAATTATAGTAGTAAACGTCCTAAAAATGGAAGAAACTTTATAATGGTGACACATAAGATAGACTAAAGTATAACAAGTATAATCATCAATAAAGCTCATGTAGTAGAAAAAATAGTCATAGATGGGATATATAGGAGCAGGTCCCTATATGTCAGAGTGAACTATATCAAAAATACTATTAGATTTTGATAAACTCTTAGAAAAATTTAGGACTAAGTATTTTACCAACTTACAACCCGTACATGTGGATAGAGAAGAGAAAGAACCACGTCCAAGAGCTCCATTGTAGAATAAAGTCTTTAGACGGAGTTTTGAAATATGACCTAAATGTCTATGCCACAAGGCGACCAAAGACGTGACAATAGCAGCATGACTAGAACTCAAAGGTCGAGTTGATAGAAGATGGAAAAACTCTAAGTGGAACAACCGTCCTTTCCTACGAGCACGACCAATCATATGGCTCATATGAGGATCCTTCACAAAACATGTGAGAGAATAAAAAACAACAATAAATTCACTCTCACAAAGGCTACTAACTGATATGAGGTGTAAAGTGAGATGGGGAATATGTAAAACAAAATGAAGGCTCAAAGTTTCAGAAATAATAGAGCGAGATTGAGTGATGACCAACTGAGAACCATAAATTGTGTATTAAAAAGAAAAGAAGGATGGTAAAGATGTAATACTAGATAAAATACTAAGATCAAAAGTCATATGATGGGAAGAACCAGAGTCTAATATCCAAGAAGTAGATATACTAGTAGAGGCAGATACAGAGGAGCCAGCAAAGATATGATGGCGCTGGACCTGGAACTATAATAGAGTAAGACGATGTTGAATATCTGCTGATATCTGTGTACTATCAACAATGTGAGCCTGAGGTACCATAGAGCGAGCCAAGGAATAATCTTTTGACTTTATCCGCTTAAAAATTTTAGTTCGTAAATGTGGATGACATGATTTTGACTGGCGATAATTCAACAGGGATTATAACTACTCAAAAGTACCTTCATCAGCTTGAAAAATTGAGTTCTTAAATATGGATGAAATAGAAAATAATTATTAAATAGGTGACATGGCTTATGACAATGGGAACAAATTAGAATAGCCCGTTGACGAGCATAGTAGGTGGTAGCATAATGACCAGATTTTTCGTAATAAGTACATGAAGGGCGAAAAGGCTCTGGAGGTCGAAGCACGAGTCTTTTCGAAAGTGAAAACGAAAGAAAATTTCGGAACTGCTCAGATAAAGGTAACTTGTTTTCGGGTTTTGGTTTTAATTTAAATTTAGTGGTGACTCGAACTTCCACTAAATTTTATCTTACTTTTGTCCAAATATTTTTTTTTGTACGTGTGGTATCATAAAGTACCATCCAATTCAATACAAGAGACATGGAAGCAAACAGAGGTGGGGCTCATGGTGTATAATGGGCCGGTTTGGGCCAGCGTGCGTTCCGTACTGACCGGGTCTGATTGGATTCGGATCGGGACGGATCGGTCCGATCCGATCGGAACTAGCTCATATTTGGGTCGGTCCGACCCGAATCTTTTTTTTTAATTCTATATATAAGTTATATATATATAATAATAAGTTAATAAATATAAATATAAAATTTTAGATTATATACATATGTTAATATATAAGTCATTTGTTATTTTTTTTTATTTTTTTATATGTTTTATATATATTTTTGTTAAGATTTTTATATATAAGTTATAATTAATAAATAGATGATATAATTTGATTTAATTAATGAGATAATAGAAAAAAGATTTGATTTAATTAATGAGATCCTTTCCATAACCAAAAATATTAAATGTAAACAACACTTATCCTAGTATAAATAAACGAACACGTAATTGAGCCAAAATTTTATTAATGACCCATATTAATATTACTAATACATACGAATATCAGAAAATAAGATAAATTTTTTAATATATATTATTTTTGTTACATAAGCATGCAACCTATATTTAAGTTTCAGCTTTTCAACCTCTCTTCGAAATTTATTTGTATTACTGCAAATAAAAATTTGTAGAGAGACTGAAAGCTGAAACTCAAACAAAGATTGCATGACTTATCTAACAATAATAAAATATATTAAAAATGGTACATTTTTAGAAAAAATACAAGATAACTAAATATCTATACACATTTTCAAATGCCTACGTAGCTTTCTTGTATAACAGTTATGGTCTCATTTGAGTCGTTTCCTACAACGCAAGCATTCAACAAGAACTATATTTAAGTATCTTCTTTCCATATAGCGCTCATTGTAAACTCCGCTAAGATGATGTCAAATTTTCGATTCAAACTCTTGTTTCAGTGCGGATTGAGATTGCAATGCGGGCTGAGGTTGCTGATCTTGCGGTTGCTGTACTGGTTGATCTTTTCACATAATATTAACTAGCCTTTTCACACTATATTGTTTCAAAATTTAGTAAGAAAGAGAAACAATTTCGTTGTGGTTAATTTTCATAAATTATGACATATTTATAAAAATTTTTGGATGCAAAATAACCCTCAATATCTCTAAAATATAGTTGTTATAAGGATATTTTGATCATTTTAAACGAAATAACCAAAATATTCCTAAAATATCAAAATACAGCCACCAAAACGGGAGTATTTTGGTCAAAATATCCCCAAAGGATATATTAGAAAAAAAAATCAGATTAGACCGGACCTAGACCAGGCTTGGACCGGGCCGATCTGACCGGATTTTTCGGGTTTATCCGGACCGGACCCGCAAGGACGACTGGTCGGACTTGTGGGTAGAAAAACTGAATCCAGGCCGAATCTGCGGAAGTGTTGGGCCGAACCGGACTGATCTGTTAACCAGATTGAGCTGACCCAAATCGATGTTGACCAGACCGGATCCGAGCCGGGTTCGGACCGTCCGGCCATTATACACCATGAGGTGGGGCTCCTTCTTTTAAACATATGTGGTGCATTTTTAAGTACAAAATATTATAAGCAGATTACCGAACCCCATTGTCTTGGCAAAGGCCAAGTTGTCGCCTTCAAATTTCGGCTGTTATATTTTCTCGTGAAGACCACATTGAAAAATATGCTTTCAAGTTGTCAGGTACTAGTTCATTGATAGGCGAAAAACAGAGCATCAGGTGAAGGGTCAACGCTGAGTTTGAAAATTGTCTGACGACGACGACTTCAAGTTTCCACGTTGAAGACTATAAAGTGCATGGATTAAAAAAAAATCAGATACAATATTAATTTTATTAATTGATAATATAAAATTCTATATCATTATATGAATATAATATATATAGAGAGAACTAGAGATAAAAATATAAATCCAAAAAAAATTACAATCTAAATCTAATATAATCAAAATAATATCAAATGAACAGGAAAGATTTCAGGTGGCGGGAGCGGCAGCGGCGAAGTTGTGGGACATTGGTTTGGTGAGCATGAGGGGAATGTAGTCCTTGGTGATCTCCTCCCACTGCTCCGCCGCATCGTCGTCGTCGTCGTCGGGGCCGAGGCTGATGCAGGAGCAGAGTTACAGCGAGACGAAGAAGGCGGTGGCGACGCTCGTCCACAGCCTGTGGGACAAGCGGTGCAGCTTGTCGCAAGAAAAGAATCCCGAGTTCTCCATTGATATCAATGAGATTAATGGGAAGGAGGTTTTTATATAGAGAGACAATGTGCGGACTATTGGTTTCCTTGTTTATTACATGATTCTCTATAAGGGTTTTTTCTAGAATTTTTCTCTACAAGAGACTTAAATAATAAAAATACAATTATTATTATTATTATTATTAGGGTGTCTTTATTGACATTCCTAAAATGTTATCTTGAACTATTTTTTAATTTTCTATCATTTAAATTGAAAATATGTTAGGAGTGCAGGATAATATTTTAAAATGTTGACACATCTTAAAATGTTCACTAATTAATGTCATAGTTAATGCAAGAACAGATTGAGAAATTGGATGATAAAAAATTAAAGAAAGTGCATAATGATATTTTAGGAATGCCATTAACGACATCCTATTATTATTATTATTAGTTTGGATCTTTTCAATAAATCTCAGACGACCTAACAATCAAATCATTTCCTAATTTATTTTATCAAAGAAATTTTCTTTTGCAACCGTCTCATTTGGTTTACGAAAAAAAAAAAAAAAATTTTTTATTCTTTTCTCTCCTTTGAGAAATTGTAATTTCTATCGAGTTTCCTTTTTTTGTGGGAGAAAAGTGAATCCTTACTATAAAATTAAAGAAATTGTAACATTTGGTTTACTATATATATATGGAAAAAAGGGATATGAGCCATAGACTCATATTTCTACATGAGCCAATGCACATGTGAACCAATAGGAATGGAGTGTACTAGTACACATGGGTGCACCCATGTGTACTAGTACACTCCATTCCTATTGGTCCACATGTACATGGCTCATTTAGTATAAATGAACAATATGGCTCATATCCCATTTATCCATGTAGGGATATGAGCCAATGGCTCATATCCCGTTTACCCATGTAGGAATATGAGCATATGGCTCATATAGAATATATTCATACATCCTATGTGCACTCATGTACACTAGTACACTATATTTCTATTGGTCCACATGTGCAAATGTGTCTTAGAAACAGCTCAAGTAAGTCATTTAAGCCGTATGTACATCATCACCATTTAATTTTTTTTAATTAATTTTTTTTAACTATAGTAGTTCTTTTAAGTCATCATTCTCCTTGTTCTTGGTATAAAATTCTTCTTTTCATTATCTTTTAAGTCTTTTCTTTTCTTCCAATAGAAACCTAGGTTAAATTCTTCTAGATGAGGAATTTAATTTGGATTATACACATGCCATCTTTGTGTTCTAGGTTGTAATTGGGAATGAATGAAGGAGAAACAAGAAGAATTTTTCAAATCAAGGAAAGAACCTAAAGCTAGGCAAGCCCTTCATGCTCTTCTCAAAATGTATTCTCAATTTTGGCTTACTTGTTTGATTATCATGTTTAAACCAAAACTTGATTTATGAAATTAATTATATTATTCTGAAATTCAAGATATTCTATATTAATTATGAAATGTGGACACAAGACTTGGACACTGTATGAAATAACGACTCCAGCCTAATATATATATATATATATATATATATATATATATATATATATATATATATATAACATGATTATGATAAATAAATACGAGAAATTGTTATGGTACGATTTACAAATTTTGATTTTGAAGCATGAGTATGAATTTTTATATGTGATGCTCTAGGAAGTGATAATAAGGTTATGCAAAAAGGTTCAACAATGACAGCTAGTTATCTTAAGCATCCTCGACACGTAGCTTATGCATGCAAAATATAATTAAATATTAAAATATAACATTTAATATTCTAGAATATATATATATATATATATATATATATATTAATTTTGGAAATTATATTTTATATATAAAATATGGCAACAATCATTGAACAACAACTAGCCATTTTGCTACTTGCTCGTGTCGTGTTTGTACATCCCATTGGGATAGTTTTTCAAATAAAAATATGGGTTTCTTATGAATGAAAATATTTTTAATCATCATCTATCATTCACATGGATTTACACAATATTTTATTTATGGAAAAATAGGAAAAGAACCAAAGTTGGAAAACTTAGACAATGTGATTATCACGGGTACGTTCTTCGCGACACGGACATTTCGGAGTATCAAACGAACTCCAAACTTTGATCCAATTGATGGGATGATAGGAGACTTCAAATGGAAATATAAAATCATTTTTTTTTGGGGTGGGGGGTTGGTCGCTGCAAATAGCAGTAATAAGCAGTAGTGTTGTTGGCCTGCTATAGGGTATTATCGGGTGGAAGGGTCGGCCGTGGTGTTCGGCTTATGGGTACAAACCGCTCGTGAGGGTTTAGGGATAGAAGATGATGAATAAGAGGGGAAGAAATAGAGGGGTTTCTTCTGTTTGGAGGCCAAGAGGAGAGGAGGGGGTGGTTAGGGCTTGGTAGAGGGTTGCTTATATATGCTAGTTGGTGGGCTTTTGGGTGTTGGTTGCTTGGTTTTGGATTTGGTTCAATAGGGAGGTTTGTATATAGACCTATTATGGTTTTCTAGGCCTATAATGGTCATTGGCCTCATTATATAAATACTTATTTTAATTTAACCAAGGTACACAAAGATATATAAAGATGCGGTTTCCAAAAATAGAAAATTAGAATTTAAACTAGGAGTTGAACCATGCAAAGTTTATGAAACATGCAAGAACTTAAATAAATATAACACCATTAACATGTACATAATAGTTCGAGGAGGCTCTAGGTTATCAAGTTGGTTGTACAAAATGGGTTGGTGCTGCAAATTAAGTCGTACGCAATGGCAAAAGGGTTATTTGTCAAATTCTCGTATTTGAACCACAAAAGTTGTGTGATCAAAATAAAGCATGAAAATAGGAATTTAAGTGTCATTTGTGTCATGATCCTAGTTTGGCTTGTCTAAGTCTATTATATAAAGTTGGTTGGAAGGTAAGGGCTAATGCATTGCTCAAGTTCTCAAGAACATGGTAATGGGTTTCTATAGTTCAATAATTTGCCAAATATTCATTTAAAATAAATAAATAATAAATATAAATATAAATTATCATAATGTCCCTACATAAAAATTAGAGTGCTCACAGCGTATGCAGAGCGAGCGACTGTCAACCCATTACCAACTCGAACGGACTACTGTGGGACGACTCGCTCCTTTGAAGATTGTAACAGAACTAGGCATTGTCCAAGTGATGCACCTAATCCCGCTGGTTGGCACTCACAAAGTGGTGTAAGTAATCCTCGAGTAAGGAATGGACCCGCTCCGTCTGTCCGTCCGTCTGTCGGTGGAAACTGGTAGAGAAGTGTAGGTCCGACCAAAGGATCTTAAACACCTCCATCCAGAACTTTTCCGTGAAGCGGTGGTCTCGGTCGCTCATAATGCTTTCTGGGATGCCCCAAAGCTTCACCACATGGGATATGAACAAGCACGCGGCCTCATTTGTAGGTCAGTCTGTTAGTGCAGCTATGAAGGTGTAACCACTACTTTTTACTTTAGGGGTATTTTGGTAATTTTGTATGTGCTAATTTTATTTTTACTAAATTGTGTTAGTAGTTTGTCTAGAAATAATTAGTATTGCCGAAAATTAATTAGTATTAGACTTAGTGCTAGCTAATTAGAACTTATTAAGTAGTTGTCATGAGAGGAATATTCTATTAGAATTATTTAGACTCCTTCCATAACTAATTATATTCTTTTTCCACTTAAATTTGAATTTGAATTAGTGAGGAGTGGCATGTTAGTAATTAAACCAAATTCTAAGGAAAAGGACTAGGCCAGCCTATCATGAAAAAATTCAAACTCAATTTTTCCTTCCAAAATACATACTTCTTTTCCAAGACACTTCACTTATAAGTCATTTCATTTTCTACCAATTTCTTGATCTAGAATTTGAATTCCAAACATAATTTTCCACCAAAATTATTTTTCCTTCTTCCATTGGAGAGCAAGGATCTTGGAGCACTTGAGGAAGCTTGAAGAGGAGTCCAAGCATTGAGGATCATGTATGAATCATCATTCTCGTGTTCAAATTCGGAGTTCTTCAAAGAAGACACACAAACACTAGATAATTCTTTTATTTTCATCAAATTTATGGTTACGAACACCCCTTGGACCTATAGTAACCTTTCCATAGGTGAATTGACTCTCCAATGATAGATCTAGGTGTTAGAAGCCTTCCAATTGGTAGATCAAAGCTTTTGTTAAGTGAAATAATAATTTTTGGGCTCAATTTAGGAAAATTCAAATTGTGTCCATCAAGTGGGTGATTGGTGTCCTTTTGTGTTGGTGCTCTTGTGTCCATAATTGGATACCTAGAAGTACGTATCATGATACGCCATAAAACGGGTAGGTAAAATTGGTAATTTCTTTGTATTAGTGTTCCATGGTGTCAATCCTCTATAAATTCATTTGAATTATTTAGTTTAACTAAATTCTAGCCATATTTTATATATTAATTACTTTTCATATGGATATGGTATCAATTTCCATAGTTCTAGTGGTGTTGTACTTAGTATCATAGGTATTTGGGAATTTTGGTGCTATTGTGCCACTTTCTTCTAATTTACTTTGAATATATATATATATATATATATATATATATATATATATATTGTGAGGTGTTCTATATAGTGTGGGTGTGTATTATGATGTTGGAGGAGTGTATCATATGTATTGTTGTGTATCATAAAGTGTTGCACACCAAGTGTTTGTTGATAGTTTTGGTTGTGTGTGTTAGTATTGGATAGTGTTCACGATGGGGTTGGATATTTTTCTACTTGAGTATCATAGTGGGTGGGTGGGTGGGTGTCTATTTGTGTCATGTGCACTTGTGTGTGGGTGAGTGTTGGGGAGGTTGTGCCTGTGTGCAGCTTAAGGAGTGCAACCATGTATAATTATGGAGTTTCTTTAGTGTTCAAGTGCTCGGTCCGTAGGTGAGTGCAAGATGGAGAGAAACTGCAGGGAGCCTGGGCATTTTGCAGCTGATGCAGGCCAGATCTGGGTAGCTAGGAGCAGTGGCAACAGTTCTTTGTGCTGTGTTCTGTAGCATTCTAGAAGTTATAATGCAGGAAGGCAGGTAGATAGGTAGCAACAGGTTCTAGTGAGGAAGTTCTGCAGTAGTTGAAGGAGAGAGGGTCTGTTCCTGTACTGCAGTTGTAGTTTCTGCATCAAGACAACTACAGCTACATACCTGGGCATTTCAGTCAACAACTTAGTGCAGAGTATTTGCCATGAACAAAAGTTTATACGAAACTTTGTGTTACAAACTATTAAAAGAAAAGATTATAAAAAGATCTTAAACAAAAATCTAAGTACAATTGTTCTAGGAAAGTATAGCTATAGAGATCTGATATTCGATCGATCACTTTATTCCTTGGACTACACGACGATGATGAAAAAATACAAGAGTTTTGAACAACTTGGAGAATTGGACAATGAAAAAGCCTTTGCCGCAACGACACAATGGGATTCTGTTTCTCTCATTTGGTTCTTTAGTGTCAAAAACTTGACCTCTCCAATGGATAAGCTGATTAAATATTTATAAGGGTTGAAAACGGTTATCTGAATGCGTGCGTATGGAGGAGCAATATGCACTGTGTTTGTTGTTGTACGCGTATATTCTAAGGATATGCAATCCACTTTCTGAATAGTGGGTGCACAAATTACTGATGATTTGACACATAGCTTCCTTTGCGAGAAAAGCTCAAGTCATGGGCATAATTATTTGCACACATCCCATGAAGAATATGGCATGCATGACACGTTGGCATAACCATTCACTGTCAGTTATTGGCATGGGCGTAGTATCTGAAGGCCATAGCCGTGTTGTCGTATATTTAGAATTTAACCTTGCTGGCGCACTCAAAGGAGATGATGATGGTGTACTCGATTAGAGATATCCATTGTTGACGTACTTAGTAGATATAGTCGTACTGACATACTCAGAAGAGATAGCCATTGTTGGCGTACTCATTAGAGATAAACCTTGTTGGCGTACTAAGTAGAGACAGCCATACTGGCGTACTTAGTAGAGATAGCCAATGTTGGCGTGCTCAGTAGAGATAGCCATACTGGAATACTCAGTAGAGATATCCTTTGTTGGTGTACTCAAGCAGAGTAACCAATGGAGAAGTACTTGGATTGAGATAGCCGTCTTGAGTCACTACACGACAACTTGGATCTTTATGCCAGAAATCCTCTGTATTTAATGCCTTGATCTTCTCGACTGTTGTGCATGCCTGTCAACTGTTAGGTTCATCTCATTTAATGCATGGATGAAAGGTGGCATTGTACGCCACTATGTTGTGTTGGTTAATCAGTGAGCAGAGTTCACTGCTGAGACAGAGCATATGGAAAATACCATTGAAGTAAAGTACGTAGAGTACGCCATTGCTTCATTGTTTAGAGTTTACGGAGTAGTACTCCACTGCTTTTTGGAGGTGATAATCCTTCAGAGGTGTACATTTTTATGCTTCTACAAGACCCCCTTTAAACTTTTCAAATTTACAAATAAATTTGAAACACTTTGAACGTAGAAGCATGGACATTTGGCTCAGATTTGGCGCATGTAAGTAGTATAGGATCCTAATAGATTTCTGACATGGATAGTGTTTGCGAAGAAAAGTTTATACGAAACTTTTGTATTCCAAACTATTGAAAAGAAAGAAAAGTACAAAAAAAATCCTAAACATGAATCAAAGTACAGTTGATTCTGGGGAAGTATAACTGTGAAGATCTGATCTACGGAAGATCACTTTACTCCTTGGACCATTCGACGACAAAGAAATGCAGGGAATGTTGTGAACAACTTGGAGAGTTAAACAATAAGAAAGATTTAGCAATAATGGCATGAGAAGCTTCTATTTGTTTCCTTCTGTTCTTATTTCCCTCTCTGTCCCTGTCTCTCCCTATGCCCTCAAAGGATGTACCGATCCTGTATTTATAGAGTTCGATTGGTTCTGCAGCCTCCAGGACAATTGTATATCATTATTTGATAATCTTAAAAGTCTCCTCGCCCAATTCTATGACGGAGGGTATGAAATGACGATGTTCTCCTTGCTAGACATCATGTAGAAAGAGAATGAGCCTGTACAAAAATACATCGAACGTTACAAACAAGCCGCGCTGAAGTTGCCCCCGGATAATCCTGAATTCACGTTGATAGACATGTGTAGGAAGAATATGCTTTCAACAGTCAAGCTCTGGATGGATGACACCCAATTCAAAGACTGGACGACATTCATCATTAATGCTTTCGGTGCTGAAAGGAAATTAAAGGACGCCCGACTACTGGGAATATAAATCCCCGTAGATGATGACAGGGGAAATTATCCTTACAAAGATAACAAAGGTGACAATAGTGGCCGTGAAGGCAAAGGGAAGTAGTCCCTTGTTGCCAATATAGCCAAGAAGCCAGAACAGAAGCCGACAGAGGCTCCAAAGCCAAAAGAGACTTACTCTTTCAAGGATGATAATGTCGCGGCAATCTTTGATGTACTGATGAAGGGGAACAAGCTCCGCCACCCCGACATCAAGCACCCTGATGAGGCAGAAGACGTAAATAACCCCAGGTTTTGCCGCTACCATCGGTACGTCCATCTTGTGATGCGAGATTTCTACAAATAAAAGCGATACATCGAATATATACTTTATTCTAAGGCCCTCAAATTAGATTTTAAGAAAAAATGGTAGCCGCTAACATGGTGTCCCTCCAGTTTAGTAACTTTACGGCAACGAAAGCCCGAGACGGGTGGTACCAATCCCAAAGGCCACCATGGAGGTGTTTAATCTTGCACCAGCTCGCGATCAAACCGTCGGGCTGGTACCGCTCAACACACCATGGGACGAGGTCATGTGGGTTCACCCAGACCTTGCTCCAGATTTGATGCAGAAAGTGACACCTTCCGCTATCAAGTCCAAAGGACGGAAGTCTAAGTCCTTCCATATGGTGTCCCCCACCACTGAGGAAGCTATGGTAAGGGCGACTATATCGAGACTTACCTACCAGTGGGACGGTAATACTCCCAACGATGATTCCCCGCCAACAGTCATACTCACTGCACCTACGACATCAGATCCAGGTCGGTCCTAACCTCCAGCCACAGATAAGTCCAAGAAGAAAGAAACTCGCTTCGATAAATTGTTGCACAAAGATACGTCGCATGGGCTAGAGAAGCCCTATGACTTCGATATCCTGGCATAACTTGCCAATATTCTGGCGAAGTTGTCTCTGTTAGAGATTCTCCGACTCTCCAAAGACCCTCGGGATGCTCTGAGTGAGGCATTGAAGAATGCCGACACCTACTTGGCACAGGTCAAGTCGCCAGTTGAAGATCCTGTGGCATGCCCCCACTGTAACAATGTGACGGAGGTAATACCCAGTATCACGTTCTCGCAACAAGATATGTTGCTGAAGAATAATAGGCATGGCCGCCCTTTGTATTATACGGGGAACATCAACGCCATCAAGGTGGACTGGATGCACATCGATCTGGGTTCGTCCATCAGCATCATCCCTGAAGTCTACTTCAGACCTTGGGCATCCCAATGCATCGGGTGACGGCCACCAATACTACCATCAGTTGCTTCAACGCTTGGAGGAGCTACCCTCTGGGCAAAATTCTCTTGAAATGCCAAATCGACGACTTAAAAATAGAGGTCACTTGCTACACCATAGACATGAACGTATCCTACAATGTCCTGCTGGGGCATCCATGGATACACGAATACATAATCTTGCCATCAATCCTGCACCATTGCCTAAAGTATGCTGACAACCATGGAACGGTTAAGACAGAGTTCACCGATGTTGATCCCTTCAAAAGGGTAGAGGCCTACTACTCTGATTCACCTATGTACAAACAAGTCCGCCAGGATGAAGAAGGGAATGATGCCGACAACGAAGCAGAAATCGGTGCGACCTCAGGCAAACCTTTGATAGTCCACCTAAAGGGACGTACTCAGAATACAACCCCTCTCATCTTTGTAAAAATACCAAAGAAGGCACCATAACCTCTGACGGTACGACTTCCAAGTCGTAAGAAGGACCCAGTGTCGGCTTCTGCCCTCGAACCCTTGGTGGTCAAGCTTCGTAGGAGGCCTCCAAAGTCCTCGCTCACATTGGAGACAAATTTCGAGGAAGATGAACTAGAAGAGTACGTGGCCGCTCATTCTAACTTCCTTTCTCTCTACGATATAATTCCGGAAGACGAGATACCTTATTTCATCAATAAAAGGCTATATTTGAACTACTCGGATATTTGAACTACTCGAATATTACACATCTCAAGGTACTATATTTCCTGGAGTACGGTCTGGGTATGCACCTGCATACGCAGGTAACTACTACCTACGCAATAAACCAGATCCTACCTAGCTAAAGTTCCAACTTCACGGTCCCAACAAGAAGGAGGAGAGACAAACCCATCATCTTCGGCAGGGTAGAATGCCCCCAGTCCTTCGTCCCCGAGGAACAAGAGCCAGAATATAATACGGGCAAAATATAACTTTTCCGGTTCAGTTGTCAAGCCAAGCGCCTCTTCCAGAAGATGGGTTATGATCTTAAGAGTGACCGAGGTCTAAATCACGACAAAGGTCAATGACTGCCGTCGATGACTGCCCAAGCGTCTCACGGCTCCGACAAGCAAAGCCGAGGATTACTACCACACGACCCGGCATGGCCTGGGGTACGTAACACTTCCATCAACCCTCGAAGCCTCGAAGGAAGTAGATAAGTCACAGTTACACTATTCAGAATCCTCTACGTGGGACTCTGACACCAGTATCGGAGACCACTTTAGACAAATATTATTTGTCAACATGGAGACAACTGGTCTTGAGGAAGACAACGAGGACTCACCTGAACTCGTTGAAGTAGAACCGTGGGCCCAATGCCTAGACGCACAATGGGAGATGCAGTTTGAACAATGAGAACCTTCTTATGAGGACGAAGTCATACAAGTTAATCTGGGCGACGAATCCTCCCATAAACCTATCATCATCAGCAAGAGTCTAACTGATGTGGATCGGGAATCCCTGCTACAGCTCATCAGGGAATACATCGATGTCTTTGCCTGGAGTTACAAAGATATGCCGTGACTGGACCCCCAAATTATGGTCCATAAACTCAATATCTTATCGAACACCAATCTTGTCAAGCAACAACAATGGCAGTTTCGGACGAACATCATGAACGCCATTGGGTAGCCAACATCGTGCCCGTCCAGATTGGGTAGCCAATATTGAATTTGAAGTTAACAAACTGATAGCTAGTGGCTTCGTTCGCGAAGAACCTCATCCAGATTGGGTAGCCAACATCGTGCCCGTCGTCAAAATAAACGAGAAGATCCGGATCTGTATTAACTTTCGTGATCTAAACGCGGCCTGCCCTAAGGATGAATTTTGCTTTCTGATCAAAGATATAATGATCAAAAACACGTGTGGCTTCGGGCGCATGTCCTTCATGGACGGATTCTCAGGCTATAATCAAATCAAGATATCTCTTGACGATGAGAAACATACATCATTCCAAACACCGATAGGGGTGTACTGTTATATAGTAATGCCCTATGGTCTGAAGAACGCCAGTGCTACATACCAACAAGATATGAGAACCATCTCCCGTGAGCATCTACGCAAGACGGTCGAGTGTTACGTTGATGATATTGCCGTCAAGTCGCTCCAAAGATGAACACCTCTGGGACTTGAAGACTGTGTTCGACCTCATGTATGCGCACCAGATCAAGATTAATCCTACCAAATCCTTCCTGGGAGTCTCCAGCGACAAGTTTCTGGCTTTTGTCATAACTTTGAAGGGTATCAACATGGACCCTGACAAAACCAAAGAAATCCTTAAAATACGTCCACCGAAGAAGCTAAGAGAGCTTCGCGGCCTTCAAAGAAGACTAGAATACATCAGGAGATTCATATAAAATTTCTCTGGATATTGTCAACCATTCACCCAACTCATGAAGAAGGGATTCTCCTTTGTTTGGGACAATGAGTGCTAGTCTGCATTCGATGACATCAAGGAATACCTCATGAACTCTCTGGTGCTGGTAGCCCTGTAGTAGGGAATCCCTTTCTGCTTAATGTACGAGAGGTGGATCACTCTCTTGGTGCTCTACAAGCCCAGCAGAGTGACACAGGTCACAAGAATGCCATCTACTATCTCAATAGGATGATGGTTGGCACGGAGAACAGATACAATCCTGTCGAGAAAGAGTTTCTGGCTCTAGTCTTTGCTATCCAGAAAACTCAGCATTACGAGATAGGACAAATGATCCATGTGATCTCACGGGTCAACTCCCTCAGGGTCCTCAAGACTAAACCCGGGGCACTCAACTCCCGCTTAGCCACGTAGGCGATACTCCTGTCACCATATGATATGATATTTGTTCCATAAAAGGTTGTCCATCCAGTACCAAAAATCTTGAAGCTTTACGAAGAAATTCTAGACGAGGTAGCAGACTCAAACATAACCATAAGCGCAAAAACCTTCTAGCAAATGTTTTTCGATGGTGCTTCAAGAATAGGGCCCAAAAGAGATATCATCGCTGGCATCGGGATAGTACTAATTTCTTAGAATCCAAAGGAAGCCACTTCCATCAGAAGACGTTCTCTTCGATTTATTATGATACAACTACCAAAATACTGTATCGTCGCTTCTATGACGGTCTTCTACTGCAATGCCTATCGAATGCAGAAGTGAAGCAGGCTCTCTGCGAGGCTCATGACTGGGTTTTACGGTGCCCATCAGCCCGGACCCAAGCTACAGAACCGTCTTCGGATAATGGGTTACTATTGGCCGACAATGGTAGCGTATGTGGTTGACTATGCGAGAAAGTGCTATGCGTGCCAAATCTATGCAGATTTTATCCACCAGCCCTCAGAATTTCTACATCCAACGGTAGTATCTTGGCCGTTTGAAGCATGGAGAATGGACATTATCTGGCCAATTAGTCCACCTTCGTCTAAGGGACATCGGTTTATCCTTACTATTACCGACTACTTCTCCAAGTAGTAGGAAGCTGTACCACTCGTTGAAGTTAAAACATCAAATATGATCAGCTTCATCAAGCATCACATCATATACCACTTTGGATTGCCACGAAGGATCATCCGTGACAATGGTCCACAATTCGCAAGTCACGCTTTCTATCAGTGTCACGACCCACACCCGGTAAAAGGGCACGAGTACGTGGGTATAGCCAATGCATATATGAAATAAAAAAAGGAACTACAATATCAGGTACAAGGCAATGTAATCTATGAACTAAATATGATAACTACAACATACAATGTGTTTTGAAAAACTAAATAGATATGTGATCGGCTTGGGAGATTCATACAGAAAGGATAAGCTAGCTCAACCTTACGTAAATGTATGATTAGCTAGTAGCCGATGATTTACACTACTTGCCAATAGTTCTTGATCAAAAATCAAACCAGTACTTCCCCCGCCCCGACTGATACGATGGATCTGTAACATCCTCTAATTTTCTAGGAATTTTTTATAATAATTGGAATAATAATAAGTATAATGACAACATACCAATAAGTAGTAATAAAATAAATAGAAATAATGTTAACATAATAATAAAATAAATAATGGAAAGCAAAAATTTTGGGTTAATAAAAAAATAGTAATGACAATAACCACAAGGGTGTATTTTGTAATAGTAATAATAATAATAATAATAATAATAATAATAATAATAATAAATGTTATGAAAAGAAATAGCAAGAAATATATATATATATATATATATATAATAAAATGAACAAATTTAAAGACACACAACGACAAGCAAAACATCACAACAACAACAACAAAAGCATACAGCAGACCCTAGCAACCCAAACCCGCACAGACCCGACCCAGTATGCTTCCCCTACCCACTCTCGGCTATATATATATATATATATATATATATATATATATATACGAAAACAAAACAAAACCTTAACCAAGATCGTCTGCCCCCAGACCTTCCCCTCACCCCGTCGACATCGCACGACCGCCGCAGATCGCCGAAGACCGCCGCCATAGCCGCCGCACAGCGTGCGTCCGCCACGAAACACCCAATTATGTGCTTTCGAGCACCGACAGGTACCCATGTTCTCGCTCATATTTTTTCATACCTACTAAACCGATTTTCGATCCAGTTTAGATTTAATCACAACATGAACACCTTATAATGCCTTCAAATAGTTTTAACCAAAAAACTATCTTTCTGTTTTAAATTCATCCAAAACTTTCCAAAAAATCTAATTTTTTCATACAAAGCGAAACACCCAAAAATTGAGCCACGAGCCTATATGTGAAGGCTGATAACGAGTAGCATATTAAGTAACTTAGAAATTGATCTGAAAAGAATTCTACTCAACATAAACAGGTTCAAAATGACCTATTGGTTGCATATATTTGATCATTAAATCTGTAGTAAAACACCCGTTAAAAATCATGAAAACTTACTTCCAAAAACTTAGAAAACTTGCGATATGGAGTACTTTTCGACAAACCGGACCACCACATCATGTATCAGTAGCATCAAAAGGGGGGAGAATGAATTTACATTGATTACATTATGATTCCTACATAGGGTTGCGTAAATATTGGGGTTTGTGTTCATGAGAGTATTTTTCCCATTCTTTATGGTAACTAATTATAATAATTATAAATAGATGTGTCTATATGTATTTGTATATTTAATAAAGTATTGGGGATTTTGTCATGAAGATGGGTTGATGTATCATAGAGTATCACATTGGTGCACTCAAAGTGTATGATGAAACGACTATTAGAGTGTGTATTGTGTATACTTAATATTATATATATATATATATATATATATATATATATAATTTGGTGGTGGCGTGTGTGTGTGTGGTGCACACACAAGGGTATCGGGTCTGTGGGTATTAGTGTTCGGTGCACTGATCTGAGAGTAGTAGTGCCAGGTATCACATTAGATGGTATCAACAGTGAGGCTTGAGTGTTCTTTGTGTGTTAGCATATGAGAATTAGATAGCAAGTAACTGGGTTAGAAAGAGGGTTGCTTCATCTAATGTAGTGTATTCATGAGTGTGGGGGAACCGTTTGCACAGCAGTGGTGCATGTGTGCCTATACGTACTACAATAGCAGTAAGCCACTTGACAGTAGCAGTAGCATAGGGTAAAGTAAGCCCATTTGACAATAGCAGTGAAGAAGGATCAGCAGCAGCAATACTCATTAGAGAGAGTGTGTTGTATACTCACAGTGCACAAGGAGTGCACTGTCAGTATAGTGGAGGCTCTAGTGAGCAAGACTGGATGCAGGTGTGTTGGTTCAGATATGCAAGAGTGTGTGAACTATGTTCACAGTGTGTCAAAGTAATAAGAACCATTGCATTAAATGATGTTCCCTACTCTATTAATACTCCAAGAAAGTTTATTTAATAAGAACCATTGGATCAACAACCAATGGTTCAGATTTTTCTTGTATCGATAATTTTTTTTAGATGTTTGTATTTAAGAATTTTCCATATATATATATATATATATATATATATATATATATATATATATTTGAGTCTTATATGATTTGTGAGGTATTCTATAGAGTGTGGGTGTGTATCATGATGTTGGAGGAGTGTATCATTTGTGTATATATGTTTTAGTGGTGTGATATTTGATTCCTGACATGATGGTACACAAATTAGTATATCATGGATCCCCGTCATGAGATGTTGCTTTTTCTATTACCTCTTTACATGTTATCCCGGTGCAAGTTATTCCTGTGCATGATATTCATGAGTTGGTATTCGGACTTATCCTGTGATTCCTGTGTTGTAATGTGTCATAGTTTGGATCCACTGTACTAGTCAGGGGCGGGGAAATGCTAGTTTGATGTGAAACCCCTTCCTGTGTTTATACCCTATGAGTGTTAATCATATACCTCACGTATGATTAACCAGGTCATAAATTTTTGTGCAAGTTCCTAAGCCGATCACATATCGAAGCTAGTATTTCAAGACACTTAGTTAGTATGATATTTTCTTTTTAGTTCATACTCCTGATGTACACTTTAATATTATACCTGTTACTTACTGTATTTACCATGCCATGATTCATGCTCTTACTTTTCATGATGTATTACATTTACTTTTACTATTTTATAGTCTTTATCATTTAATTGGAACTGTTGTTAGAATTATACTCGATCCATCATGACTGGATAACATTTTTAGAAAATTATTATGCTCTACGTTCCGGGACTACAGAGTGATATTATAGTTGAGAAAGATTTTACACTATGGACCTAGAGGTGACCTCTGGTGAGATCTAGACTATTATTTCTCTATCTCGGTGCCTTGTCTTAGTTTTATTTCTTTAGAATTATTGTTTGGAATACCTTCCTTATTCATTTTTTCTTTAGAATATTATGATCGAGTACATGATAGAACAAGTTGTATTAGTTTGAATTCCATTGTAACCTAGACAATGTTATACCGCCGATGTTGCGACATAGGCTGGACGTATCCACGTACTCGTTCCAGAATATTCGGGTATTGATCGTGACAGAAGGTCTCGTACTTGGAGAATCATTGTAACGTTATAAGGATAAACCCAAGTGTCCCCACCTTAGGCAAGGAAGAGATAAAGTCCATCGAGATGCTCTTCCATGGTCGATTCGGTACGAGAAGAGGCTCAAACAGTCCCCCGGGTCGCTGATGGTCCACCTTGTCTTGTTGGCACATGTAAACTCTCTCACCCAAAATAGGTAGTTTGTGTATATTTTATATTATTATATTTATTATATATGTTGAATTTATTTAGAATATGCTCTTACTTAATTAGAAAATAAAATTTTTGATATATTTACTTATATAAATATTCATTTAGAATTATTTTAGGTTATTTTAGATTTTTGGAGATTTTTCTAAAATTTTTGGTAATTAAAACTTAGAAATCATAAATTTCTAGGACTTCTATGATTTACTATTCGACCATACTTGCATGTCGTTCCTACCAAATATTTATTTTAGTTTAAAATATTTAATTATAATTTTTGTAATTTATTTAGAATTTTGAAATTTATTTAGATTTTAAAATTATTTAGGATTTATTTGGATATATATAGTCTTAATATTAGATAGATACTAATTTAGTGTTAATAGATATTAATAAGATTTTATAAATTATTTGTATTATCTTTAATTATATTTAAGATTATAAATTATTGAGATAAATTTAAACTCTATTTTAAATTAATTCAAATCCTGAACCTACTAGGAAATCAACTTCATGCATATCCTATCCTTATTTAAATTCATCATAATCCTATCCAAATTAACCAATCCTATTCGTATTTAATTAAGTAGTGTCCACCATTATAAATACCTCATCCTTCATATTTTTCTTTTCCAAATTCCTCTCTTTTTCGTCCAAAAAAAATAGTCAAAATTCGTCATAAATTCAGCCTCATTTTCTACTAGTTATGACGAATTAAAAAGACGATATCTCCTAGCTTCGGACTCCAAACATGCTCCAGTTTTTTTTGTTAGAACGATAATGAGGTTAGCTTTCTGATAATATAAATTGTTTTTCTAAATTATTAGTATTAAATTCTGGAAAATTCGTAGAGCACAGCATGTCCGAAAATAGATGTGTTTCGATGTTTTCGCGATTTCGGGAGAACCAGGAATCAGAATCATGAACCGTTTAAATTTTCGGAAAACTAATGTCGAGATCATCGACATATATTTTTCCCAGAATTTATTTCGAAGTATTTACATACTGTTAATTCTGTAGAACTTCTAGGTTAGAATTTAACCATCGGTGCACAATACAAAATTTGTATGTGCCATAATTCCCAAACGAATTTGAATTCAGACGAGCCGTAAATTCCAGTATATTTTTGATGCTGAAATCTACAGGAAATCATGCATGAGAGTCTAGTTTGTATCGGTTGACTTTTTGGTCAACAGATTGCCTCGATTTGCGTGCCATGAGTCTCGAGTTGATAAAATTTAGTTTCTTTGGACAAAATTTAGGAATTAACATAAATATCAGAATAATAAGATTAAAATAGGATTTTAGAGTAATTATTCTAGAATTAAATAAATAAATTATCTTTTGACGTGATAAATTTGTAATACATAGGCTATTTGGACTGTGACTTGGACTCTGATTCATACCAGCAGCAGGACCCCCGGCAAGTATACCTTGCCATTGTACTATTATTTATATTCCATATATTGCATGCATCTTTATTTTCTGTCTTTAGTTCATATATTTTAACTGTTATATAAAATGTGCGCGACAGTGTCGTCGCGATATGTTTTTATTTATGTATTTGCATTGACCATGTTCATGAGACTACCCCATTATCATGTAGCATCATTAGGTTCATTGGCCGTGACACAGTTGTTATACGAGTGTGAGTCTCATATAGAGATTACGGACTTGCGTGCAGGGTTGGCCTCCTATACGTGTGGGCCGTGCGTTAGGAATAACTGTTGTTAGAAACTTTGTATGCTAGAAGACTTAGCAGTTATTAGAGGTCTATGGACATAGCCTATTGTAGTACGGTGGTCCCATCCTTGTCCTTGTTTGGTTGCAGGATTGGGCTAGGGTACTAAGGATAGGCTATGGACCAAATCGTGTCATGGATGTGACATGCTTAGAGCATGGGGTGGGAAGAACAATAAGTACCGTATTTGAGCTCATTTACACTTTTCCTTCTGTAACCCGGAAGCTCCGCTGGAGATACGGGCGGTGATGACCCCTTTACTACTTGACGGGCCTCTGCCGTTCAAAAGACGACATGCCTTTGAGGCCCCTGGTTCTCCGAGAGAGTCATGCCAATCCCAGTTCTCAGCCAGATAGCTCACTTGTTAGAAAGTTGTTCTCAAACTGCATTCACATAGATGGTTAGGCGACCATTAGATATTTATTTCAGTACTTTATTGGCATGTGTTTAAGTATCTTGTTATGTCCCTCTGAGGACCTGGTCCGCTGCCAGGTGTATCTTTTCTTGAGTATTTGCAGGAGCGCAGATTTGGATGGTTACATGTGATCCGAGGATGTCTTCTCTTCGAGCTGTGATGGATAGCTGGTATTCTTATATTGTGTTGTGGTGTTATACTTATATTGTATTTACCTCTCCATTTGAGTTGGTAGTGGATTTGTTTCCATCCAACTATCATTCTTAGATACTTCTTATTGAGATCTAGTTTCATAGACATTGGTTATTTTATTCATATTTGATTTTCGTGGATGAGATTTAGATTATACCCTGTGACTTGTGACATATGTTTTGTACCACTTGTGGATTTGATATTCATATTACAGCGTACATATGGATTTGGTTTCCATACATTGGAGTTGCCATATCCATGCGGCTGGCATGCTTACGTGTCCTAGTCCTACGTATTTTTGGGACTGGGGCATGACATGTTTTTGTGGTGGCCCATGCAGGTCGAGAGCATATTGTCTCGGTTATGTTACTGTACCGAACAAGCCAGCACATAGGACTAGAGTATAGGATCTCATCCACAATTGACTATGATTCACCTTCCTCCTCTATGATCTATTCGAACAATTGTATCCTGCTTGATTCCTGTACTTCCCTAATAAGTTCCTTGAGTATATATGGCCTTCTGCTAGAATATAGGAACCCCCGTTATTAGGATGATAATTAGAGTAGCACACCTATTAAGAATACAACAAGAATATAGACACACCACTAAGTTTAGAATATCTAGTGAACCCTAGAATTCCTTATCTTTAGAATTGATTTACCATTACCCCCTGATGTATTATGAAGACTTGAGAGTAGTATAGACACTACTAGAGTTAGTTAGAAGTTTTACCATAATTTTGACACCTAGTATCACATAGTCTTTTGACCTATTAATTAAAGTGTAACCGAATGATATTTATCGCATGCTAGCAAAAGACGATAGTGTTTATTCAAACGATAGAATTTAGAGGTCCATGTCCCTATTGGTCGACTAGCGACTTAGACAAGGAATTAGTATGACAAATGTAGAGATTGTGTAGTCTTTCATTATTATTGCTTATTTTGCTTTTGTTTTTGTGAATTTGAATTGTTATGAACCTTCTTTTATCATAATCTAGCGTATTCATATTTGCTGTACTACCTTGACTTATGCTTCTATTATAGCCTAGTTTTTGCAAGCTTATTCTTTATCGAGCTTGTTCATGACATACGTATTATTGAGGGCCCACAATAATATATTTCAGAATCAGTGTATTAGGGTCTAGCTAACCTTAGTGCGCTTGGTTCGCCCTTCGCATAACTACTTTACGTGGATTGAGATATGTAGTGATTAGTAGACGAATATACTTACCCTCTAGATATGACAAAGCATATCATATCAAGTACATAACTGCACCGATGTGAGCATGCGAATAGGAAATTACCAAATTAAGATTTCAATCCACAACTGTCTTGACAATTCCCATTTGAATTCTTTAAACCTTTTGATTCCCATCAACGCCATCAAGGTGTACATCAACGCCATGGTCGCCCTTTGTATTATACGGGGAACATCAACGCCATCAAGGTGTACTGGATGCACATCGATCTGGGTTCGTCCATCAGCATCATCCCTGAAGTCTACTTCAGACCTTGGGTATCCCAATGCATCAGCTGATGGCCACCAATACTACCATCAGTGGCTTCAACGCTTGGAGGAGCTACCCTTTGGGCAAATTTCTCTTGAAATGCCAAATCGACAACTTAAAAATAGAGGTCACTTGCTACACCATAGACATGAACGTATCCTACAATGTCCTGCTGGGGCATCCATGGATACACGAATACATGATCTTGCTATCAATCCTGCACCATTGCCTAAAGTATGCTGACAACCATAGAACGGTTAAGATAGAGTTCACCGATGTCGATCCCTTCAAAAGGGTAGAGGCCTACTACTCTGATTCACCCATGTACAAACAAGTCCGCCAGGATGAAGAAGGGAATGATGCCGACAACGAAGCAAAAATCGGTGCGACCTCAGGCAAACCTTTGATAGTCCACCTCAAGGGACGTACTCAGAATACAACCCCTCCCATCTTTGTAAAAATACCAAAGAAGGCACCACAACCTCTGACGGTACGACTGCCATATCGTAAGAAGGACCCAGTGTCGGCTTCTGCCCTCGAACCCTTGGTGGTCAAGCTTCGTAGGAGGCCTCCAAAGTCCTCGCTCACATTGGAGACAAATTTCGAGGAAGATGAACTAGAAGAGTACGTGGGCGCTCATTCTAACTTCCCTTCTCTCTACGATATAATTCCGGAAGATGAGATACCTTATTTCATCAATAAAAGGCTATATTTGAACTACTCGGATATTTGAACTACTCGAATATTACACATCTCAAGGCACTATATTTCCTGGAGCACGGTTTGGGTATGCACCTGCATACGCAGGTAACTACTACCTACGCAATAAACCAGATCCTACCTAGCTAAAGTTCCAACTTCACGGTCCCAACAAGAAGGAGGAGAGACAAACCTATCATATTCGGCAGAGTAGAATGCCCCCAGTCCTTCGTCCCGGAGGAACAAGAGCCAGAATATAATACGGGCAAAATATAACTTTTCCTGTTCAGTTGTCAAGCCAAGCGCCTCTTCCAGAAGATGGGTTATGATCTTAAGAGTGACCAAGGTCTAAATCACGACAAAGGTCGATGACTGCCCAAGCGTCTCACGGCTCCGACAGGCAAAGCCGAGGATTACTACCACACGACCCGGCATGGCCTGGGGTACGTAACACCTCCATCAACCCTCGAAGCCTCGAAGGAAGTAGCTACGTCACAGTTATACTCTTCAGAATCCTCTATGTGGGACTCTGACACCAGAATCGGAGACCACTTTGGACAAATATTATTTGTCAACATGAGACAACTGGTCTTGAGAAAGACAAAGAGGACTCACCTGAACTCGTTGAAGTAGAACCGTGGGCCCAACGCCTAGACGCACAATGGGAGATACAGTTTGAACAATGAGAACCTTCTTATGAGGATGAAGTCATACAAGTTAATCTGGGCGACGAATCATCCCATAAACCTATCATTATCAGCAAGAGTCTAACTGATGAGGGTCAGAAATCCCTGCTACAGCTCATCAGGGAATATATCGATGTCTTTTCCTGGAGTTATAAAGTATGTCGTGACTGGACCCCCAAATTATGGTCCATAAACTCAACATCTTGTCGAACACCAATCTTGTCAAGCAACAACAACGACGGTTTCGGACGAACATCATGAATGCCACTGAATTTGAAGTTAACAAACTGATAGCTAGTGGCTTCGTCCGCGAAGAACCTCATCCAGATTGGGTAGCCAACATCGTGCCGATCGTCAAAATAAACGAGAAGATCCGGATCTGCATTAACTTTCGTGATCTAAACGCGGCCTGCCCTAAGGATGAATTCCCCTTTCTGATCAAAGATATAATGATCAAAAACATGTATGGCTTCGAGCGCATGTCCTTCATGGACAGATTCTCAGGCTATAATCAAATCATGAAATCTCTTGACAATGAGAAGCATACATCATTTCGAACACCGATAGGGGTGTACTGTTATATAGTAATGCCCTTTGGTCTGAAGAACGCCAGTGCTACATACCAACGAGATATGAGAACCATCTTCCGTGAGCATCTACGCAAGACGGTCGAGTGTTACGTTGATGATATTGCCGTCAAGTCGCTCCAAAGATAAACACCTCTGGGACTTGAAGACTGTGTTCGACCTCATGTATGCACACCAGATCAAGATTAATCCTACCAAATCCTTCCTGGGAGTCTCCAGCGACAAGTTTCTGGCTTTTGTCATAACTTTGAAGGGTATCAACATGGACCCTGACAAAACCAAAGAAATCCTTAAAATACGTCCACCGAAGAAGCTCAGAGAGCTTCGCGGCCTTCAAAGAAGACTAGAATACATCAGGAGATTCATATAAAATCTCTCTGGATATTGTCAACCATTCACCCAACTCATGAAGAAGGGAGTCTCCTTTGTTTCGGACAATGAGTGCTAGTCTGCATTCGATGACATCAAGGAAAACCTCATGAACTCTCTGGTGCTGGTAGCCCTGTAGTAGGGAATCCCTTTCTGCTTAATGTACGAGAGGTGGATCACTCTCTTGGTGCTCTACAAGCCCAGCAGAGTGACACAGGTCACAAGAATGCCATCTACTATCTCAACAGGATGATGGTCGGCACGGAGCACAGATACAATCCTGTCGAGAAGGAGTTTCTGGCTCTAGTCTTTGCTATCCAAAAAACTCAGCATTACGAGATAGGACAAATGATCCATGTAATCTCACGGGTCAACTCCCTCAGGGTCCTTATGACTAAACCCGGGGCACTCAACTCCCGCTTAGCCACGTAGGCGATACTCCTGTCACCATACGATATAATATTTGTTCCATAAAAGGCGGTCAAAGGTCAAGCATTGGCCGACTTTCTGGCTGTCCATCCAGTACCAAAAATCTCGAAGCTTTACGAAGAAATTCCATACGAGGTAGCAGACTCAAACATAACCATAAGCGTAGAAACCTTCTAGCAAATGTTTTTCGATGGTGCTTCAAGAACAGGGCCCAAAAGAGATATCATCGCTGGCATCGGGATAGTACTAATTTCCCCGTACGATATGGTCATAAACTACGCTTACTACCTCACAGAGCCATGCTCCAATAATGTGGCAGAGTACAACACTCTCGTCATTGGTCTCCAACTCGCTAAACAAGTGGGTGTTGACTTCCTGGAAGCCTACGATGACTCTAAGTTGATTATTAGTCAAGTCGGGGGTGAGTACGAAATCCCGAACGAGGACTTGATTCCCAACCTCCAAGCCGCGCTCGGTATAATCTCCACCTTCGAGGGGTTCTTTATAGAGCACGTCCCTCAACTATAAAATATCAAGGTTGACGTCCTTGCCGGTCTCGCTGCCTCCTTGGCCATCCCTGCCAACACTCACAAGTTGATCACCGTGGTCAGCCAAAAGCTAGTATGCCCAAAGAATAACCTCTGTCTGTGCCTGAGCTACTCAGTAGAGATGAGCATCGACTCACATGACTGGAGACTCCCGTTTATTGACTATGCAGTCTATGGAATTCTTTCTTAGAATCCAAAGGAAGCCACTTCCATCAGAAGACGTTCTCTCCGATTCTATTATGATACAACTACCAAAATACTGTATCGTCGCTCCTATGACGGTCTTCTACTGC
>JAYESA010000088.1:0-142500 GCA_036927795.1 Iris macrosiphon | reverse complement strand
TTGCTACAGGGAGGAGAATAGGGGCCGACCCTAGTTTAGAAAGGGGGACACTCTCCTTTCTCTCATTCTGCATCCACCTATTTCTAAATAGGGTTCTTCCTCAAATCCCACCATTCCTCCTCCAAATTCCACCAAATTGATTCAAATTTCCTCATTCTCACCATTTAAGAAGACCTAAAAACTTGGGTTACAAGAAGCATAGGAGAAGAAGGAGCTTGGGCTAGAAACTCTTTGGTTTGTATTGGGAATCCATCTCCCAATATGTGACAACCTCAAATCCCTATTTAAATTATGATTTTATTATTTGATTGGCCATTAGGAGCCTACCCATGGATTAAGAATACCCATAAGGGGGGGGGGAGGATGAATTTACATTGGTTACATTATGATTCCTACATGGTGTTGTGTCAATATTGGGGGTTTGTGTTCATGAGAGTATTTTTCCCATTCTTTATGGTAACTAATTATAATAATTATAAATAGATGTGTCTAATATGTATTTGTATATTTAATAGAGTATTGGGGTTTTGTCATGAAGATGGGTTGATATATCATAGAGTATCACATTGGTGCACTCAAAGTGTATGACGAAATGACAATTAGAGCGTGTATTGTGTATACTTAATATTATTGGTGATATATATATATATATATATATATATATATATATATATATATATATATATATATATATTATTTGATGGTGTGTGTGTGTGTGGTGCACACACAAGGGTGTCGAGTTTGTGGGTATCAGTGTTCGGTGCACTGATCTGAGAGCAGTAGTGCCAGGTATCACATTAGATGGTATCAGCAGTGAGACTTGAGTGTTCTCTGTGTGTTAGCATGTGAGAATTAGATAGTAGGTAACTGGGTTGGAAAGAGGGTTGCTGCATCTAATGTAGTACATTCATGAATGTGGGGGAGCTGTTTGCACAACAATGGTGCATGTGTGCCAATACACACTATAATAGCAGTAAGCCACTTGATAGTAGAAGTAGCATAGGGTGAAGTAAGCCCATTTGACAATAGCAATAAGGAAGGATCAGCAGCAGCAATACTCATTAGTAAGAGTGTGCTATGTACTCATAGTGCACAAGGAGTGCACTGTTAGTATGCTGGAGGCTCGAGTGAGCAAGACTGGATGCAGGTGAGTTGGTTCAGATATGCAAGAGTGTGTGAATTGTGTTCACATTGTGTCATTGTAATAAGAACCATTGCATTAAATGATGTTCCCTACTCTATTAATACTCCAAGAAAGCTCATTTAATTAAAACCATTGGATCAACAACCAATGGTTCATATTTTTCTTGTATCGATACAAATTTTTAGATGTTTGTATTTAAGAATTTTCCATATATATATATATATATATATATATATATATATGAGTCCTTATATGATTTGTGAGGTGTTCTATATAGCGTGGGTGTGTATCATGATATTGGAGGAGTGTATCATGTGTGTATACATGTTTTAATGGTCTGATATTTGATTCCTGACATGATGGTACACATATTAGTATATCATGGATCCCCGTCCTGATATGTTGCTTTTCCTATTACCTCTTTATATGTTATCCATGTGCAAGTTATTCCTGTGTATGATATTCATGTGTTGGTATTCCGACTTGCCCTGTGATTCCTGTGTTGTAATGTGTCATAGTTTGGATCCACTATACAAGTCGGGGGCGGAGAAATGCTAGTTTGATGAGAAACCCCTTCCTGTGCATGTACCCTGTGAGTGTTAATTATACACCTCACGTATGATTAACCAGGCCATAAATTCCAGTACAAGTTTCCAAGTCGATCATATATTGAAGCAAGTATTTCATGACACATAGTTAGTATGGTATTTTCTTTTTAGTTCATACTCCTAATGTACACTTTAATATTATTTCTGTTACTTACTGTATTTACCATGCCATTATTCATGCTCTTACTTTTCATGATGTATTACATTTACTATTATTGTTTTATAGACTTTATCATTTAATTGGAACTATTATTAGAGTTAGACTCGTTCCATCATGACTAGATAACATTTTTAGGAAATTCTTGTGCTCTATGTTCCTAGACTACAGAGTGATGTTATAGTTGAGAAAGATTTTACACTCTAGACCTAGAGGTGACCTATGGTGAGATCTAGACTAGTATTTCTCTATCTTGGTGCCTTGTCTTAGTTTTATTTCTTTAGAATTATTGTTTAGACTATCTTTCTTATTCATTCTTTCTTTAGAATATTGTGATTGAGTACTTGATAGAACACGTTGTATTAGTTTGACTTCCATTGTAATATAGACAACGTTATACCGCCGATGTTATGGCGTAGGCTGGACGTATCCACGTACTCGTCCCTGAATATTAAGGTAGTGATCGTGATAGAAGGTCTCGTACTTGGAGAATCAGTATACTGTTATAAGGATAGGTCCAAGTGTCCCCACCTTAGGCAAGGAAGAGATGAATTCCATCAAGATGCTCTCCCATGGACGATTCGGTACGAGAAGAGGCTTAAACAGGCCCTCGGGTCGCTGATGGTCCACCTTGTCTTGTTGGCACATAAGACAAGTACGCACGTAGTCCTCCACGTCCTTGGGCATGCGAGGCCAATAGTAGACGGCCTCCAATAATGCCAAAGTCCTCTTCTGACCCGGATGTCCAACCCACTTGATGTCGTGGCATTCCTTAAGTTGTTGTCTTTACAAGCCACCACATTTGGACATAACTACCTTGTCGTCCTTTGTGCAGAGAAGTCCGTCCTTCAGCCAAAACCTATCTCATTAATTAGTTATTAGACTTAATCTTCATTAGGAAGAGAAGCTTCCACCCTTAATTATTTTTTCATGACAAACCAACAGGGGCATAGGGGTCTTTGTAATTTGCTAGAGGAAGGAGAATAGGGGGTCGGCCCTAGTTTAGAAAGAGGACACTCTCCTTTCTCTCATTCTGCATCCACCTATTTCCAAGCATGAGACGAGTGAACTCCGTAACATACTCCTTGAATGATCTGGTGTGCTTGAGTTGATGCAAGCTTCTCCTTGCCACGAACTCAACGTTCTCCGGGTAGAATTGAGATTTGATCTCCTTCTTGAGATCCTCCCAAGTCTCGATTGAACACAAATCCTTCTCCTTTTCAATGTACCTACGATGCCACCAAAGCATAGAAACGTCAGTGAAATAAAGGGACGTTGTATTTACCTTATCGGCTTCGTCCTCGATGCAAATCACCTTAAGGTACCGCTCAATGTTCCATAGGAAGTTATCCACTTCTTTTGCGTCTCGAGCGCCATTGAAGGATTTTAGATCTGGGTACTTTACCTTAGGTGTCGCCTCCCTACTCGAAGACCTATCATTGGCGATGACTTTCTCAAGAATAACGGCTTTAGGCTTGAGTTCTTCGCGTAGTTCAGCAATCTCCGCCTTCATAGCCTGGCGTTCCTCCTCTAACCCAGTCTGCATCTCGCGAAGTTGCTCTCAAAACAACGTCATGGCATTGGTGTAGAAGCATGAAAAATATGCTGGCAAAAGCTACGCGGCGTATTGATACAGAGCAGCGCAAACAAAGGCCTTCAGTGCCATCAGGCGTAAGAGCTCAAGGGTGCAGCGCGTCCAAAATCGCTTTGGAGTAGACGGGACCCCCCCCATCGCCTCCAGGGCGTAAAAACTCAGCCGCTCTCAAAGCAGCGTTAAAATAGCGTACGAGGAACGCTTCGTCTTCCCCGAAATGAACCTGTCAAGTCACGCAGTGAACCTGGCCTCTGACTCCTGACAAAAAGTACTGCACGGCGACCCAGACGACGGCTGGAAACAGGCACAGACCCCTCGGGACGCACACCACAGTATGATGGCGGATCCCTGCATTTAATGCAGAGGTGTCACGACCCGCACCCGGTGTAAGGGTACTAGTCGGAAACAACGCCCAGCCTACGCCGCAGAATCGGCGGTAGAACGCTGTCTAGATAAACTATCTAACAATATAATGAACCACCATTAATGATAGTATACTCAATCACAGAACTAAGATGGAAATGAGCACGAATCAGATAAAGAATAGAATAGTCACAATACAACTCATGAGTCTAAAATAATACATCAATGAGTCTGAAGAAAAATACAGAAATATGCTGGAGACAAATCCAGTACAAAAGAATACTACAAAACTATAAAGCTACAACTCCAGGGTCAACTATCTCAGTTGGGATAAGTCCCTCTTGAGCCAGGGTCTCAGAATCTAAACCCACAACATCCTGGGGTCCATAATAGGTAGGGTACTCCTCAGTGTCATCTGAAAAAATATATCCAGTCAGGAAAGGAGCAGAGTACAACCCTAACAGCAGTTCTCAAATAATGATAAAAACTATGTAACAGTAAGTAGCTGTGGATAAACAAGATGCATAAATAGATACAAAAAATGTATAGACAATAAGGAAATACTGGAAAGAAATACAATAATGAACAATATACTGATGGAACAAGAATACTAATGACTAAGTGTGTGAGTACTAGCTTTAACATGTGATCGGCTTGGGAACTTGCACAAGAGTATGATGGCCTGGCTGATTATACGTGCGGTGTATGATCAACACTCACAAGGAACAAGACATGCACAAGGAGGGTATGATCACATATCTACACTAAAATACTCCCCACCCCGACTGGTATAATAGATCCAACCACGGTACGTTATGGCACTAGATTTCCCAAGAAGATAGCTAGTCTCCCCGAGAATCGGTGTTTATACATGTACAAGATAACCAATGAAACAATACTTGCACTATATACACCATATACCAAGGAATAACATCTCATGACGAGATCCGGATATACCAATCCGTGTAACCATAGTGTCAAGAGAACATGTATATCTACACTAGATACAACGAACATAGAGGATATCATAAATGAGAAACTATCAGAGAATGTACTCGCCTGAAGTCCAATGAACAGTCTCACAAATGTCTGACTCGGTGCCTCGAAGACCTAGACATGGAATACCACATTAATACAAGGTCCCGGAAAGAGAACAAGTCAAACTAGGCAATTTCTAGGTCAATAAGTCAATTCTAAGTCAAAAGTCAACTATGGTCAACTCTAAAGTCCACTAAAGTCAAACATGGTCAAACCCAAAGTCAACCTCACAAGACATCTATAAAATAATATAGAGATAAACTACAATAATTTAGGAATCAAATTAGATTCAAAAAGAACTCACACAAAGTATACTAATAATATAATTAATATATACCCTAAAATAATATATATACAACCCAACATTTATATAAATAACATAATATATTATTACAATTATTATTCCTCACAAAACACATATATATATACATATATATATACAATTATAATATATAATATATACATTAAATCTGTCAAAGCGTCATTGAAAAACAGTGAATAAAATAGGATTAAATCAAAACAGTTTAAATAGTGACAGTCGGGACTGTCACCGAAGGACTGTCACCGAAACCCAAATAATAAACTGCCACTGCTTTGGTTTTCGCTGACAGTTAAACTGTCGCGGAAAAGCGTCGCAGAAAAGCTGCTGTTTCCCGCTGCTGCAATTAATGACAGGTTTGTCATTAATTGCCCGAAGGCTACAGCGGCTGCTATTAGTCGGCTAATTAATGACAGTTTTTACTGTCATTAATTCACTGTCACTAAAATAAGTTATATATATATAATTATATATAAAAACAGAATATATAAAACAATATATATATATATATATATATATATATAAACAGAATATATAAAACAGTATATATATATATATATATAAACCATTAATACAAAAATGTACATATATATATTAATATACACATAAACTTATACCTTCAAATATTTAACAAAGAACATATAATTTACATGGCTAGAAGCACACCTAAAATATTTACATTAATATCCAAATAATTACATAATAATTATAAATAATATAATTACACAATTAAACATACAAATATATTTTATAAAACATTTTATGTATAAATTATATTATTTAACAAGTAGTAACATATATATTTGCATGCAAGAAAGCTACATATTATATTGTACATTATATTAGCACACCCAAAATATAGATCTATGCTACAATAATTACTATAATAAATACACAAAATAAATATTTAATATCCATATATATATACTAATTATAAATGAAGAATTGAACCACAATTAATTAGATCTATACAAAAATACACACAATTGGAGAGTATCTCACCGTATCCCACTAGATCTAGGATACGCATGCGACACGAGTCCAATACACAACCAAATGCACCCAGAAGGACACAAACAAATCACAAATAATATTTATGAACAAATCAAAACGTCAAAAGTAGATCTATGTGTCCGTGTCAAAATACGACATGTTCAAAGCCCCGTGTCGGAGGAAAACCCCCAAATAACACGTATCACCAAATAGTTGGGATACGAACCACAAGTATCCCAATATGGACACGACACTAGCCCCAAACACAAATCTCATGTCCAATTGATCTATAGGATCAATTGACACACACAAAAAATGTAAATTCGGAATTCTAACAAAATTGACACAAAAATCACCATAACTTTCTTCATGGGTCTCCTATGAACACAAAACAAAGTCCTATGGGTACTACATACATATAGGTTGATTTTACATGATTAAATCTCAGATTTAGAAGCTATTTAAATGGAAAAAATCTGAATTATACCTATTGGGAGATGGATCCCCAATGAAACCTCCAATTGAGATGAACTTGCTTCCAAATTGTAGATCCTTGCTCCTCTTTGTAGATCCTTGCTTCCTTCTTCTAGATCCTTGCTTCCTCCTTCTCTAATGGTGAATTGGGAAGAATTTGGAATGAATTTGGTAGGGAATTGGATTGGGAATGGAGGGAATTTGGTAGTGGGAGAATTCTAGATCTAGATTTGGAATGAGATGAGAGGAGAGAGAAATTTCCCCCCCTCTTTAATAGGCCGGCCATAGCCCCTCCCCCAAGCAATTATAAAATGTCCAATGTACCCCTTGGGGCCTCTCATGAAGAAATAATTAAGGAAGGAAGCTTCTAGTCTAATCATTTAATTAATTTAATCCATCCCTTAACTATGGCTTTCTAAATGGGCCAAGTCTAACTAATTAATTCATGTTGGTCCATGGGTCCAAACTAAACTAGTTGGGTCCACTAAAATAAGTCTAAAATAATTAAATAATATCTAACAACAATTAAATAATACAACAAAAATTATTTACCATGCACAATATTTATTTAAATAGGAAATTACTAAAATACCTTTTTTCCTAAAATGTGGTAGTGACAAGTCTACCCTCCTTAAAATAATTTCGTCCTCGAAATTCAAAGACGAAAACTACCCCCAGAAAATAACAGAACAGAACTAAAGAATCACAACTAACTAATGAACAGAACATAACAATGAACAGAACATAACTAGAAATAACATACCTCAAGGTACAAACAAATATGGATAACGCTCTCGCATGTCATCCTCTCTCTCCCAGGTAGACTCCCCCGGAGAGTGATGCCTCCATGCGACACGCACCAAAGGAATAGTCTGGTTCCTCAGCACCTTCTCTCTCCGATCCAGAATTCCAACTGGCTGCTCTGGATAGCTAAGAGTAGGGCCCACCTCTATCTCTGAGTGATCCAATACATGACTAGGATCTGCCACATATCGTCTCAACTGTGACACATGAAACACGTTGTGCACTCCCTCCAATGCAGGTGGCAAGTCTAGTCTATAAGCAACTGCACCGACCCTCTCTAGAATAGTGAAAGGTCCAATGAATCGCGGACTAAGCTTTTTGCCTCCACTGAAGCGAATCGTGCCTCGTGTCGGAGAAATCCTCAGAAACACCAAACCACCCACCTCAAACTCCAAGGGTCTCCGATGGCTATCGGCCCAATGCCGTTGTCTGTCCTGCGCCACTCGGAGTCTGTCTCTGATCAACTGAACCTTCTCTGCTGCATCCACAACCATCTCTGGCCCAAGCAAAACTCTCTCTCCAACATCGTCCCAAGACAAAGGAGTACGACACCTCCGACCATATAGAGCTTCGAAAGGTGATATCTCTATACTGGCCTGGTAACTGTTGTTGTAAGCAAACTCTACCAAATGGAGATGGTCCTCCCAAGAACCCCCGAAATCTAGTACACAAGTGCGCAACATATCCTCGAGAGTCTGAATAGTCCTCTCTGACTGCCCATCTGTCTAGGGATGATATGCAGTACTGAATTTGAGCTGAGTGCCCAAACTCTCCTGCAAACTCCTCCAGAAATGAGAAGTGAAACGACTATCTCGATCTGAGACTATGCTGACGGGAACTCCATGTATCCTAACGATCTGCCTCACATACATCTCTGCCAGCTTCTCCGTAGACAAACCCACCTTGAAAGGCAAAAAGTGGGCCGACTTGGTCAATCTATCAACAATGACCCAAATTGCGTCTTTCCCTCCGGGAGATCGTGGTAGTCCGGACACAAAATCCATAGTAATGTGTTCCCACTTCCACTCTGGAATGGGTAATGGCTGAAGTAAACCTCCTGGCCTCTGCCTCTCGGCTTTCACCTGCTGGCACACTAAGCATCTGGATACAAACTGTGCCACTTCCCTCTTCATGCCATACCACCACACACTCTCTCGCATATCCCGATACATCTTGTTAGCACCTGGATGTAGGGAATACTGAGAGCGATGCGCTTCCTGCAATACCTCCTCTCGCAACTCCCCACTAGGCACACACAATCTAACTCCATGCCTCAAAGATCCATCCTCTGCAATAGTGAAATCATCCTCCAATCCTGCTCTCACCTGAGCTCTGATACTCCTCAAAGATACGTCATCATACTGTGCTGCCTTGATCCTATCCATCAAATCTGAATGTATCTGCAATCCCCATATCTGCATAGCACCACCCGGAATAATCACCTCAATGCCCAAGCTCTCCAAGTCCTCCAACAAATATCGATCCTGCGTCAAGAACATAGCTACTGGATACCTGCTCAAAGCATCGGCAACTACATTGGCCTTCCCAGGATGATATTGCAAAGAGATATCAAAATCCTTCATCAATTCCAACCACCGACGCTGCCTCATGTTCAACTCCTTCTGCGTGAAAACGTACTTCAAGCTTTTGTGGTCTGTGAAGATCTCCACACGCTCTCCGTACAAATAATGTTTCCACAACTTTAGGGCGAATATGACAGCTGCCAACTCCAAATCATGGGTAGGATAGTTCTTTTCATGAGGACGCAATTGCCTGGATGCATAGGCAATCACTTTCCCATGCTGCTGAAGAACACAACCTAAACCCTTTCCCGATGCATCACTATAAATAGTGAAACCTCCGGACCCTGATGGCAATGTCAAAATAGGAGCAGACGTCAACCTCTTCTTCAACTCCTCAAAAGCGGCCTGGCAATCTTCCGTCCAAACAAACTCCACATCCTTCCTTGTGAGTCTGGTCATCGGCTCGGCAATCGTCGAAAAATCTTGTACAAACTTTCTGTAGTAGCCTGCCAATCCCAAGAAACTCCTGATCTCTGCTACCGAACTCGGAGTCTTCCAAGATTCCACTGCTGAAATCTTCTTCGGATCCACTGAAATACCATCACCAGTCACAACATGCCCCAAGAATTCTACCTTGTCCAAGAAAAACTCACATTTAGACAACTTCCCATACAACTTCTCCTTCCTCAGCACATCCAACACAATCCTCAAATGCTCCTCATGCTCCTCCGGTGTCCTCGAGTATATGAGTATGTCGTCGATGAACACCACCACGAACTTGTCAAGGTACTAGTGGAACACCTTGTTCATCAAGTTCATAAATATCGCCGGTGCATTAGTCAAACCAAACGGCATCACCATAAACTCGTACTGACCATACCGAGTTCTAAAAGCAGTCTTCGGTATGTCCCCCGGCTTCACCTTCACCTGATGGTCGCCTGATCTCAAATCTATCTTAGAAAATACCTTGGCACCACTCAACTGATCAAACAGATCATCAATCCGTGGCAAAGGATACTTATTCTTGATAGTGAGATTATTCAAAGCCCTGTAATCAATGCACATACGCACCGATCCATCCTTCTTCGGTACAAACAATACCGGGGCTCCCCATGGTGAAGAACTCGATCTGATAAACCCCTTATCCTGCAATTCGTCCACCTGCTTCTTCAACTCGACCAGCTCGCTGTTGTTTACTCTATAGACATGCTGCGAAATTGGTTCTGCACCTGGCACCAAGTCTATAGAAAATTCAACATCTCGATCTGGCGGCAATCCTGGCAATTCTTCAGGAAATACATCCAAAAATTCTGCTATCAACGGATGTGGCAACTCCTTGTCTTCCACCATAGCTCCACAAATAATGCCTTCTTCCTGCTCCGCAGTTCCTCTAGCGAACTCGAACTCTGGCTCTCCTGGCGGACCAAACAAAACTCTACCTCCTCTATAATCTATGCTAGCATGGTGCCTACTCAACCAATCCATCCCGAGTACAATGTCGTAGCTCGGAAGTGGCATTACAAGTAGACACGCACTCAACTCCTGGCCTCCCAGAGTAACTCTCCGATCCTTGCAAATATCATTAACCAGGATAATGCCTCCCCCGGTCATGATCTTGCAAGTCCTAAGCAAAGACTCAGCTACCAAACCATGCTTTAGAGCAAAAGAAACAGATACAAAACTATGGGAAGCACCACTATCAAACAAAGCTAAAGCTGGAATGGAATCAAGAAGAATAGAACCTGCGATGACATCTCCTGTGGGTTCCTCCTCTTCGACTGTCATAGCAAACGCTCATCCCTGCCGAGCACCTCCCTGCTGCTGATGCTGGACAAAACGTTGCTGCTGTGTCAGAAGCGGTCCCCTCAGTTGTGCTGCAGGTGGTCTCATCTGTGCCCTCGGAGCTGGAGCTGCTCCCTGAACTGCACGACGAGGACACTCCCTTAATTGATGCCCTTCAGTACCACAATACAAACAAACTCCTAGCCTCTTTCTGTAAACTTCCCAGATGTGGCCGGGCTTCTTGCAGAAGTTGCATAGAGCTTGCTGTAACTGCCTCTGCTGCTGAGGTGCCTGGTGAAAAGGCGCTCTAGCTGGAGTCTGGTTCTGCTGTGGCTGCTGGAAAGGTCTGGACTGGAAATGAGGACGTTTGGCAGATACTGCACTGCCATTGGCCCCCAGAAAAGAATCACGGTCTCTCTTGGTCTTCAAACCCAGATCCCGCTCAACCTTGCGTGCCTCCGCAAGTATCTCCGAGTATGTCTCATAAAAAGACGGAATGAGAATCTTCACCTCCCAGTTTAGACCCTCTCGGAAACGAATAGCTCGAACCTCCGGCTCCCTCACCAGATACTCTGCAAATCGGCTCAGCCTACCGAACTCTGCAGCGTATTCCTCCACAGACATGCTTCCCTGAATGAGACTCTCAAATTGTCTCCCCAAGTCAAGCCTGTCTATCCGGGCGAAAAACTTCTTCTTGAAAAGGTCCCTGAATACCTCCCAAGATTGTCCTGCGTCAATTAGAACCGGCTCATTCCTGAACCAGGTACGAGCGACGTCGAACAGTTAAAGTCCTACCGCCTCAACCTTCAGATCTTCAAAAAGACGGGACACCCTCATAAGACGCTCAATGTCCTCGAGCCAATCATCAGCATAGACGATGCCCTCCGTCCCTTTGAAAACCCTAGGCTCCAGTTTCTTGAAGTCCTGAATATTGCCTGGCCGAAGATGAGCAACCTGAGGAACAACCTGCTGCTGGACCGGAACTCCTCTCTCAACTACAGCACGAGCAAGCTGATGAGCACTCTCGATGCCCTGCCATAGAACGTCGATCTGCCTCTGATATGCCTCCGACTGAGCCCTCTGTGCCTCGAGCATCTCACAAAACAGAGTAAACATCTGTGACGCCTCTGCTGGCACAGGAGGTGGAGGTGAAAGCCCCTCAGATACAGCTGGCACAGTCCTCTGAGTAGGTGGTGGACCTCCGAAAGCAGCTGACACTCCAATCACCGGAGAAGTGACTGATGCAGGCCCTCGGGATGTCGCAGACCTCTCAGAAGCTGCTCTCCCCTGCTGTGATCTAGTTCTAGGCGGCATCCTGAGACAAAGCGAAAGAAAGAATCAATATGGCACAAGATGTGATATTCAAGGAAAGGACAAGTTTAAGGGATCAAGTATCAATATCAAAGGAGAATAGTTGAATCAAAAGAATTTTCCTAGATGTGATTGAGTATCTCAGCCTATATCCTATATCCTATTGCAGGCTCGCAGTAGTACAACTAAGTTGTCGCACTACCACGATATCACATACTTGTGAAGCTAGACCTGCATGGGCCACCACCAAAAACGTGTCACGACCCGCACCCGGTGTAAGGGTACTAGTCGGAAACAACGCCCAGCCTACGCCGCAGAATCGGCGGTAGAACGCTGTCTAGATAAACTATCTAACAATATAATGAACCACCATTAATGATAGTATACTCAATCACAGAACTAAGATAGAAATAAGCATGAATCAGATAAAGAATAGAATAGTCACAATACAACTCATGAGTCTAAAATAATACATCAATGAGTCTGAAAAAAAATACAGAAATATGCTGGAGACAAATCCAGTACAAAAGAATACTACAAAACTATAAAGCTACAACTCCAGGGTCAACTGTCTCAGTTGGGATAAGTCCCTCTTGAGCCAGGGTCTCAGAATCTAAACCCACAACATCCTGGGGTCCATAATAGGTAGGGTACTCCTCAGTGTCATCTGGAAAAATATATCCAGTCAGGAAAGGAGCAGAGTACAACCCTAACAGCAGTTCTCAAATAATGATAAAAACTATGTAACAGTAAGTAGCTGTGGATAAACAAGATGCATAAATAGATACAAAAAATGTATAGACAATAAGGAAATACTGGAAAGAAATACAATAATGAACAATATGCTGATGGAACAAGAATAATAATGACTAAGTGTGTGAGTACTAGCTTTAACATGTGATCGGCTTGGAAACTTGCACAAGAGTATGATGGCCTGGCTGATTATACGTGCGGTGTATGATCAACACTCACAAGGAACAAGACATGCACAAGGAGGGTATGATCACATATCTACACTAAAATACTCCCCACCCCGACTGGTATAATAGATCCAACCACGGTACGTTATGGCACTAGATTCCCCAAGAAGATAGCTAGTCTCCCCGAGAATCGGTGTCTGTACATGTACAAGATAACCAATAAAACAATACTTGCACTATATACACCATATACCAAGGAATAACATCTCATGACGAGATCCGGATATACCAATCCGTGTAACCATAGTGTCAAGAGAACATGTATATCTACACTAGATACAACGAACATAGAGGATATCATAAATGAGAAACTATCAGAGAATGTACTCGCCTGAAGTCCAATGAGCAGTCTCACAAATGTCTGACTCGGTGCCTCGAAGACCTAGACATGGAATACCACATTAATACAAGGTCCCGGAAAGAGAACAAGTCAAACTAGGCAATTTCTAGGTCAATAAGTCAATTCTAAGTCAAAAGTCAACTATGGTCAACTCTAAAGTCCACTAAAGTCAAACATGGTCAAACCCAAAGTCAACCTCACAAGACATCTATAAAATAATATAGAGATAAACTACAATAATTTAGGAATCAAATTAGATTCAAAAAGAACTCACACAAAGTATACTAATAATATAATTAATATATACCCTAAAATAATATATATACAACCCAACATTTATATAAATAACATAATATATTATTACAATTATTATTCCTCACAAAACACATATATATATACATATATATATATACAATTATAATATATAATATATACATTAAATCTGTCAAAGCGTCATTGAAAAACAGTGAATAAAATAGGATTAAATCAAAACAGTTTAAATAGTGACAGTCGGGACTGTCACCGAAGGACTGTCACCGAAACCCAAATAATAAACTGCCACTGCTTTGGTTTTCGCTGACAGTTAAACTGTCGCGGAAAAGTGTCGCAGAAAAGCTGCTGTTTCCCGCTGCTGCAATTAATGACAGGTTTGTCATTAATTGCCCGAAGGCTACAGCGGCTGCTATTAGTCGGCTAATTAATGACAGTTTTTACTGTCATTAATTCACTGTCACTAAAACAAGTTATATATATATAATTATATATATAAAAACAGAATATATATAACAATATATATATATATATATATATATAAACAGAATATATAAAACAGTATATATATATATATATAAACCATTAATACAAAAATGTACATATATATATTAAT
This sequence comes from Iris macrosiphon, assembly GCA_036927795.1. NCBI lineage: Eukaryota > Viridiplantae > Streptophyta > Magnoliopsida > Asparagales > Iridaceae > Iris > Iris macrosiphon. The sequence continues at coordinate 128,184 of JAYESA010000088.1, read as the reverse complement.
ATACACATAAACTTATACCTTCAAATATTTAACAAAGAACATATAATTTATATGAAGCACACCTAAAATATTTACATTAATATCCAAATAATTACATAATAATTATAAATAATATAATTACACAATTAAACATACAAATATTTTATAAAATATTTTATGTATAAATTATATTATTTAACAAGTAGTAACATATATATTTGCATGCAAGAAAGCTACATATTATATTGTACATTATATTAGCACACCCAAAATATAGATCTATGCTACAATAATTACTATAATAAATACACAAAATAAATATTTAATATCCATATATATATACTAATTATAAATGAAGAATTGAACCACAATTAATTAGATCTATACAAAAATACACACAATTGGAGAGTATCTTACCGTATCCCACTAGATCTAGGATACGCATGCGACACGAGTCCAACACACAACCAAATGCACCCCGAAGGACACAAACAAATCACAAATAATATTTATGAACAAATCAAAACGTCAAAAGTAGATCTATGTGTCCGTGTCAAAATACGACATGTTCAAAGCCCCGTGTCGGAGGAAAACCCCCAAATGACACGTATCACCAAATAGTTGGGATACGAACCACAAGTATCCCAATATGGACACGACACTAGCCCCAAACACAAATCTTATGTCCAATTGATCTATAGGATCAATTGACACACACAAAAAATGTAAATTCAGAATTCCAACAAAATTGACACAAAAAGCACCATAACTTTCTCCATGGGTCTCCTATGAACACAAAACAAAGTCCTATGGGTACTACATACATATAGGTTGATTTTACATGATTAAATCTCAGATTTAGAAGCTATTTAAATGGAAAAATCTGAATTATACCTATTGGGAGATGGATCCCCAATGAAATCTCCAATTGAGATAAACTTGCTTCCAAATTATAGATCCTTGCTCCTCTTTGTAGATCCTTGCTTCCTTCTTCTAGATCCTTGCTTCCTCCTTCTCTAATGGTAAATTGGGAAGAATTTGGAATGAATTTGGTAGGGAATTGGATTGGAAATGGAGGAAATTTGGTAGTGGGAGAATTCTAGATCTAGATTTGGAATGAGATGAGAGAAGAGAGAAATTTCCCCCCCTTTTTAATAGGCCGGCCATAGCCCCTCCCCCAAGCAATTGTAAAATGTCCAATGTACCCCTTGGGGCCTCTCATGAAGAAATAATTAAGGAAGGAAGCTTCTAGTCTAATCATTTAATTAATTTAATCCATCTCCTTAACTATGGGCTTTCTAAATGGGCCAAGTCTAACTAATTAATTCATGTTGGTCCATGGGTCCAAACTAAACTAGTTGGGTCCACTAAAATAAGTCTAAAATAATTAAATAATATCTAACAACAATTAAATAATACAACAAAAATTATTTACCATGCACAATATTTATTTAAATAGGAAATTACTAAAATACCCTTTTTCCTAAAATATGGTAGTGACAAAAGGATTGGGTTAAGATACCACCGAACCGTCGTTTACTGACGTCCCCTCAGCATAAACTGCTCTTTTTCGCACAGAGGGATACGCTGCATTGTTTTACACAGGCAGGCATAAGCCGGTTTATGCTCCGCAGTAGACAAACCGCCTGCCACGTCAAAAGCTGCACATCGTACGGGGCTCGAGGCACGTCTCTACGTCTAATTGCACGGAGCGGTGACAGGTTCAGTCAAGGCACGTCTCTGCAACGGATGCACAGAAGGGCTGCAGACCTTCGAAACACGTCTTCGCATTTAATGTACAGGATGATGGTAAATCTCTGTAGAAGATTTGATTACATCTTCGAAAGCCGTGATTCCGGCTAAGACGTCCCCGTCAACACTCGGGCACGGTACGCAGCAGCTTCTACGCCCATTCAAGACCTGTTCCCCTTCGGCTCTCAACGCCTCTCTGGCTTTAACGCCTCTCCGGCTTCAACGCCTGTCCGGCTCCTACGCCTATCCGGCTTCAACTCCTCTCCGGCTCCTACGCCTATCCGGCTTCAACGCCTCTCCGGCTTCTACGCCTATCCGGCTTCTACGCCTATTCGGCTTCTATGCCTATCTGGCCTCTGTGCCAGGGTGACAGTCATTTGGCTTCTACGCCAACCGTTTCTACACACGGGATACCTACCTGTGTGGTTCTTACGCCGTGATCTTCGTAGCAATAGTACGCATTGTGTTCCCTTAGTTGGACCCGCGTCATACGCTCATTCAAAAGATTATCCATACGCAGGCATTGGTTACTTTAACCGTTGTGTAAAAGGGTGTTGTACTTCCCACTCCTCGGTTTTTACACCGACGGAGTGGTCACTGTCACCAAAACTGTATAAATAGAGACCCCTATCAATGGGGAAAAAAGAGGAGGAGGGGAGAAGGAAGAGAAAAAAAAAAGAATTATCATCCAGGAGAGAATTATCGTCCAAGGAGAGAGAGAGAGAGAGGGAGAGAGCCCGGAGAGCAGGCAAAGAACAGGGATCGACGACCTTGGCCTCGTGCGTCCAACCTCTTCTGCAACCTTCGAAGCTGCTACCTGTCTTCCACGGCACTTCTTCAACATCGTGTGGTCCAAGGGCTAAAGTGATCGACCGCAGATCAGACACCTATAGCAATTTATACCCAGATTAAATAAATTGTACTCCCACATCTTCGTATAGGATTACATTGTACAAGTTTGTTTGTAAACAGAAGGGCGCGGGTTTTGCATAAACTCCGTCATTGAAATACAATTTTATTCCTTTCGTTTAATACCACAAACAAGATGGCGACTCTGCTGGGGACATCTTTCTCTTCTGACGAGGAAGTAATTGCTCAACACGATACGGTATCCGTGGGAACCGTGAAGAAGACGCTGGTCGTTCATTTCGACCAGTCAGCCTACGATGACATGCTTCGAGCCGGGGGTAGCTCTCGCCCTCTCTCCGTCCAGGACAACAGGAAGCTGCGCAATGTGTGGATGCCCAAAACATCCTCTACTATTCCTGTGGACTCTCCGATCTCTCCGGACTCTCCGATCTCTCCGATCTCTTCGGCCAACGAGGTTGTAGCGACGCTCCCTCCATGCCCCGTACGTAAAATTCAGTCTCCCGCTACGCGCGGTACAGACAAAACTTCGGGCGAAGCCTTAGCGCTAACCCCGAAGAATCCACTGTGCTTTACGCGTAGGAAACAGTCTCCCGCTACGCGCGGTAAAGACAAAACTTCGGGCGAAGCCTCAGCGCTAACCCAGAAGCCTTCACTGCGCTTTACGCGTAGAAACCTGTCTCCCGCTCCGCGCGGTATAGACAGAACTTCCGATGGTGCCTCAGCGCCAAGACGGAAGAACAGATCTCGCTCCACGCGCAAGACATCATCTGACCTCTACGATAAACCAGATGAGCGCTGTGATCTCCACGAAGGAAAGCAAGCAGCAGGCTACTTAACCTCTCGGCCTTCACGCCAGCGAAGGAACAGAATGCCTACCCTCCGGATCATGCGAGAAACCAATGGCCGACTAAGTGCCTCTCCGGCAACTCCTCCTGACCTACGCAAATATCTAGTCCAGAAGCGTAAAGAGAGGGGACCTTCCAACATATCTATTATGCCTCCTAGCGAACATCATTGTAATAGCCACAAGGTTGTGATTAATTACTGCTGTCCCAAAACAAAATGATCGGTCTTCGACCGATTGGGCTACTCTCTGTCTTTCCAGGGAGAGGAACCCACGCATGCGCCTATAAACATGGCCTCACACCTGCGTAGAGGAGGGTCGAGTTCAAGACGTCATCCCTCCAAGCCCCCGAGCCGAAGAAGGTTCAGTGACACTGAAGCCGGAGTATTCCAGAATACTCGCACAAAGTCACGACAGCCAGCTCCATCCCCTTCCGATTCTGATGCTGGGGGTCGCCAAGAATCAGAAGCAGAAAGTGTAGAGTCGACTTCTACAGCGACCTATACTAATCCTTCAATGACGCCCAGGGAGATGGGAGCCTACGCCGTTGAAGATGAACGCGAGGAAGCTTCACCGTCAGGAGACGCGGAATAATGCCTCACCACGCTGGAAACATCTCTGCGATAAATACAATCCATGATGGAAAACATGCACCAGATGATGCTAACTCAGCACGCAGCTACCATGGCTCAAGCGTCAGTCCCGCCAACTCAGATACGTGTAGGGGTGGACTTACCACCATCCCACCCGAGCCAAGAGCCCGCGCTGGATCAAGAGTCAGAAGTTCCTCCGCTTCCTCACTCAGAGAGTGCCTTACCTCCCGCTGGGGTTACGATACAACCAACTCCGCACCACTCCATGGCCCCGCTTCCGATTAAAAATCCGATACAGGCAGTCCGGGAGTTGAAGGCCCAGTTTGACGCCTTGAAATACAAGGATCAGCTCAAGAAACTGGGAATCAACCAGCCCTACCCAGCTATCTGGGAGGAAGTCCCTTTCCTGCCAAGGTACAAACCTCAGACCATGGCCCTGTTCGAGGGAAAAACATCGCCGAGCCAGTACATGAATTATTTCAGCATGATGACGGTGTTGCTACAAGGGAACGACGCCCTCCTTACTCGGGTGTTCAAAGATTGCCTCTCAGGAGTAGCCTATCAGTGGTACCGCAGCTTGGCGGATAACTGCATCACTTCCTTCGAAGACTTCAGAACTTTATTCTTCACACGGTTCTACGAGGGAGGAATGGACATGTCTATGTCCTCTCTCATCGAAGTCAAGCAAAAGGAAAAGGAAGACGTTCGCATCTTCATCGAACGTTTTCGTCAGGCCACCTTACAAATGCCTCCAGGAGTTCCCGACTCTGCATTGGTGGACATTTGCAGGAAGAACCTCCTTTCCGTGGTCTCGGTATTCACAGGACCATATCAGTTCCGTTATTGGCCCTCGTTCATCATCTCGGCGGTAGCAGCCGAAGACAATAGTCGCAAGGCGCGCGACAATGGCATCATGATCTCTGCCTCCGACAGAGGCAAGAGGCCATCTTCTAGCAGCGACCACCCTCGTGGTCCCAAAGGGAAAGAAGCCCTGGCAATTAATACGGCCAGACCAAAGATTGCGGCAACTGCGCAAGCAAAACCCGGGACTTCCAGACCCGTTGAAGTCCACTCCTTCAACGACGACGACGTCCCGAGCATATTCGAGTGTCTCGTCAAGAGTGGCAAGATCACCCTTCCAGAGCTGAGGCGGCCCCAGGAAGTTGGCAATACTAACGACCCCAAATACTGTGTCTTCCACCGATACGTACATCACCCAACAAAGGCGTGTTACGAACTGAAAAGGAAGATCCAGGGGTTAATCGATGCTAAGGCGATCACCCTGCACAACACCGAGAAGACGGTCACGGCCAACATGATCTCTCTCCAGTTTGGCAGTCTGCCTCCCCGAACGATCCTGGATGGTGTCACGCCTATTTTTCGAGCAACGATGAACATCATCAATCTCCCTCCAGCTCGGGATCAAAATTGCAACCTGGTACCCCTAACTACCCGGCAAGGCAAGATTATGTGGGTTCATCCCGACCTGGTGTCAGAAATCGGGGAAGAAACTGATGCTATCAGAGCTAAGTCTAGAAAGAACTCCAAATGCAAACCATGCCATATGGTTGCAACTCCAGAAGAAGACGGGGTGTTGGCTACAGCAACCCGATCAGGGAAAGCCTACCTCAAGGACTACGGCACGAGCCCGGAAGACGCCCCAGCCACCAAGCCTTCGGGACCCGAGCCCGCCACACCAGAGACCGGTCCTCCAAGACCAACTCCAGCGGACAAGGGAAAACAAAAGGAAGTACGCTTCGATGTACCTGTGAAGAACATTCCAAACAAAGGTTTAGAGAAACCGTACAACTTCGACATCCTGGCCCAACTGGCCAATACGCCAGCCAGGTTGTCCATCTTCGAGCTACTCAGGCTCTCCCAAGACACTCGTCTAGCCCTGAGCGAAGCGTTGATGCAAGTGGATGTGTGCCTAACCCAGCTCAAGTCCACCAATGAGGAACCCGTGGCGTTCCCTCAATGCCACAGTGTGATGGAGGTGGTACCAAACATCACTTTCACCCAAGATGACATGCTGCTGAAACACAACAGGCATGACAGGCCTCTCTATCATACCGGATACATCGGTTCCATGGAAGTCGACCGGATTCACATAGATCCGGGATCGTCAATCAGCATCATTCCTCACAGTCTGCTCAGGCCGTTGAGGATCCCCACCAGCAAACTGGCCTAAACCACTACTACAATTATGGGTTTCAACGCTGGAAAGAGTAAACCATTGGGGAAGATTCGCTTGAGAATCCAGATTGGCAACCTTAGATCAGTGGCTACATGCTACGTAATTGATTCGGAGGTGTCCTACAACATCCTGCTGGGAAGACCGTGGATCCACGACCACAACATTGTCCCTTCAACTCTACATCAATGCTTCAAATATGTAGATGCCAAAGGAGCGGTGCAAACCGAGTTTGCAGACTTAAACCCGTTCAGAGGGGTGGAATCCTACTACTCCGATGCCGTGTTATACTCTCAGAGCTACACAGAAGAGGTAACGGCCCAGACAGAGAAGGAATCCCGTCGGGAGCCAGAAGAACCCTCTGTCAAACAACCTCTGTCGATCAAGGTGAAAGGACGGACTGCTCGTCCAAAGGCCACAGAGCCTATGACCGCCCACCTGAACGATGCTAGGTCAGGAAAGGGGGGTGATCCTTTGGCAATTACCTTAAACAAAAAGCCTCCACCCTTGGTCATCAACCTTCGGCGCGACAAAAAACCAAGGGATGTAAAAACTACTAACGCGGTTGCTAGTGACAATAAAAGTCCCCTTTCCCCGTACATTGACGAGATAGAACCAATAGCACAAAAATTCTTGGGAGCTATAAAGGCCTATCATCCATATGTATGGGAAGTAGCGTCATCATCCAACGTCGTCGCAACGTATGGGCCCCATGAGGATTCTATCTTCATCATCCCACCTACCTACAGCACTCAGCGTCCGATATTCTTCGGCCGTATGCGCAATCAACCAGCTATCCAAGAAGATGCTTTCGACGACGATACTGGGGAAATACAGGTTCGCCGATACAACCCACAAGCGCTTAAGATCATGCAGAATATGGGCTACAATCTGAAGCGGAACCAAGGTCTCAACAATGGGAGGGGCAGGCGTACGCCGCTGCTCGGCAACTCTTGCTACCGACAAACCCGCTTCGGGCTAGGATATCCGACCTCCCTTGCGGCTTCTGAAGACGCCATTGCCTCTCCTCAAGGCAGCTCAACATCCTCCGACTCATCCAACGATCTCGGACAAATATTCTCGGTGAATATGGCGTCGACAGATCCCTTAGAGGCAAGCGAACAAGAATCTGAGTTGTTCGAAAATGACGCTTGGGCTCAACACATGGATACGCAGTGGGAATTTATCTTCGAGCAAAGGGAACCTCCCACTAAAGACGAAGTTGTCCAAATCGACGTTGGGGGTGAACTCTCACCAAAGCCAATATTTATCAGTAACTATCTTTCCCCAGCTGAAAGGGAAGAAATCATCCAACTGATAAAAGAATACGTCGACGTCTTCTCGTGGAATTATGAGGATATGCCAGGCCTCGATCCGAAGGTGGCTACTCACAAGCTCAACATTTTGACCGACTCAAGGACTGTCAAACAGCACCAACGCCGGTTCCGCCCGGATATGATGGACGCCATTGAAGCTGAAGTCAAGAAGTTGATAGCCTGCGGCTTCATCCGTGAAGAGCAACATCCCGACTGGGTCGCCAATGTTGTCCCAGTCATGAAAAAGAATGGGAAGGTGCGTATCTGCATCGATTACCGTGATCTAAATGTGGCCTGTCCCAAAGATGAATTCCCTCTTCCTATCACCGACATCATGATCGACAACACCTGCGGTTTCGAACGCATGTCTTTCATGGACGGGTTCTCGGGATACAATCAGATCAAGATGCATCCTGAAGACGAGAAGCACACTGCTTTCCGGACACCACTGGGGGTATATTGCTATACGGTCATGCCATTCGGATTAAAGAATACCGGGGCTACATACCAGCGGGCCATGAGTAACATATTCCATGAGCATTTACGCAAAACAGTGGAATGTTACGTAGACGACATAGCCGTCAAGAGCCGCCTCAAAGGTGATCACCTCCAAGTTATACGAGGACATTCCCGACGAAGTTGCAGAATGTAACTCCGCAATGGAGACCGACGCATGGCAACTCTTCTTCGATGGGGCCTCCAGAACCGGTCCCAAGGGAAACATCGTCTCAGGAGTAGGAGTCGTCCTGGTCACTCCTGATCAGCTCGTCATCTACCGAGCATATTCTCTTAGCGAGACCTGCTCCAACAATGTGGCAGAATACAACGCTCTGTTAATCGGGCTCCGTGCCGCCAAAGAGCTGGGGGTCGAATCCCTGGAAGCTTTCGGTGACTCTCTGCTTATCGTCAATCAAGTCAGAGGGATATATGAAGTCCGAAATCCAGACCTCATCCCCTACCACCAAGCAACGGTCGAGATAGCCATGACCTTCAAAGGATTCTTCCTGGAGCATGTACCTCGGTCTCAGAATCTGGAAGCCGATGCCCTGGCCAGTCTAGCTGCAGACTTAGCCACTCCTATAAGAAGGCAGGATTCGGTAATCCTTCTTAACAGAGACTTATTCTGTGCGAAGAACAACCTTCACATAGGACGCAGCCATACTGTGAACACAGATCTCCCCGGAAAAGACTGGAGAAGTCCCTTCATAGATTTTGTCGCATACGGAATCTTGCCGGAGGACCCCAAAGGAGCAGTGTCCATCAAGCGACGATCATTACGCTTCTATTACGATGCATCTGCACAATGCCTATATCGCCGGACCTACGACGGATTACTGTTGAGATGTCTGTCTAACGACGAAGCACAGCAGATTATCCGGGAAGCTCACGACGGCGTATGCGGAGCACACCAACCCGGTCCTAAGCTACAGGATCGCATCAGGAGAATGGGCTATTATTGGCCTACTATGATCACAGATGCGATACGGTATGCAAGATAATGCAGAGCCTGTCAGATTCACGCAGACTTCATACACCGACCATCTGAGCATCTGCATCCTACAGTTGCATCCTGGCCTTTTGAAGCGTGGGGTATGGACGTCATTGGTCCCATTCACCCGTCTTCTTCCCGAGGTCACCAGTTCATACTGGCCATCACTGACTACTTCTCCAAATGGGCAGAGGCAATCCCTCTTGCTGAGGTAAAGGCGTCTAATGTGATCAGCTTCATCAAGCATCATGTCATTTATCGCTTTGGGGTCCCCCGAAGGATAATCCATGACAACGGGCCCCAGTTCATCAGCCAAGCGTTTCATCGATTTTGTGATAAAAATTGAATACACAATATCGCCTCTACGGCATACTATCCAGCTGCTAATGGTTTGGCGGAAGCTTTCAACAAAACCATTATCAAACTCTTGAAGAAGTTCGTCTCTTCAAACAAAAGAGATTGGAACGAAAAGCTGGGCGAATGTCTCTGGGCATACCGCACAACGGTACGAACGCCGACAGGCTGTACCCCATTCTCACTGGTATACGGGAGCGAGGCAGTTCTCCCCATTGAAATCTAGATCCCGTCGCTCAGGATAGCCGTAGCTAACGGGCTGACTCAAGAAAAGAATGACCTGTTAAGGCTTCAGGAGCTAGAAGGATTAGACGAGAAACACCTCGAAGCTCAACAGCGCATCGCGCTCTACCAAGCACGCATTTCCAGAGCTTTTAATCGTAAAGTAAAGGAAAGGGTGTTCAAAGTCGGCGAGCTAGTTTTAGCCGTAAGAAGGCCGATGATTCTTACTCACAGGAGTAAAGGCAAATTCCAACCCAAGTGGGAAGGCCCTTATGTGATCGAGACAACATTCTCGAACGGAGCCTAAAGACTAGCCCAGCCCAATGGAGACCTATTAATGGCTCCTATCAACGGCAAATTCCTGAAGAAGTACTACGCCTAATCTCCTCCACTCAGGAGGAATACGGCGAGATTCTCGTAATCCGACGAAACTACTTCAAAGAAGAAACTTGTATAGGCCCACAAATCAGTCATGTCCATATCACCTCTGAATTTGTCACGACCCGCACCCGAAAATCGGGCATGAGCCGTGGGTACGTCCAGCCTACGCCGCAGAATCGGTGGTAGAACGCTGTAAATGTCCGTTCTAGGTCAACCAACTATCTAGATAACTCACAGAAAAATTCGGCATGACCTCTCCAAAAGGAGGGCAAAACCACGCAATATATATATGTGAATAAAATCCTCTCCAACAGGAGGGCAACCACGCAATATATATATATGACAATAATCTCAATCACAAAACTAGAGGAAGAATATAAGCACGATATGAAATAAACAAAGAAACAGAACCAAGAGAGCAAGACAATCCCAAAATAATACAGTCCAAGCCAAAAAATAGCTACAACATCTCAAGCAACAAAAGAATAAGTACAGTCATCCAAAATACAGACCACAAGGAAAACCCAGGAAACCCACCTAGCTAACTAGGGTGCTATAGGCGTCTCCTCGGCGCACTCTGTAGCGCCCCGCTCCGCGTCGGCGCTATGTACAAGTGGGATCGACTTGCTTGCTCGAACGGAAGTCTTCTCGGAGAGTTCCCGACCGATTAATCAAGGTGAGTGGGCAGAACTGCATTCTCTGATTCTTGCACGACTTAATAATGAATCTGAGTTTTTGAATGCTTGCATGCTAAGGAGATCGTTTAATAAGAAGAATGATAGAACCGACTCAGTATGCTAATAAGAGAACTCACATAGCTTGTCATCGAAACGAATATGCTGCCTAAACTAAGAGAATATGTATGCTTGTCTAAAATGAGATAGAACCATTGCTATGCTAAGAAGATAGAACTGCATATTTACTTGATGTGATAATAGAACCGTGCCATGCTAGTCCAAACTAAAAGATCGTTCCTATGTTTGCTTGTCATCGTGTTCATATGGATTGTCTTGAATGCTTGTTTCGATGCGAGAGTAAATGCTTGTCATGTGTGTGCTAGACTAGTAGCCCACCTGAGGCTCGGTACTTCGGGATCTCGGGGGTGTGGCTATTAGGAATATGCTTGTCATGTTGTGTGTTCTGTGAAAGAGAAAGAGATTATGTGGGTGCTTGAGGTGGATGGAGGACAAACGAAATGTGGGAGTCCAATAACGCGCCCTTGCTTCAAGGTCCTTCGGGATTGAGGGGCGTGGATATTGGGGGGAGGATGGTGATGCGATGGGGGAGACTAATAGTGCGCCCTTGCTACAAGGTCCTTCGGGATTGAGGGGCGTGGCTATTAGAGGGAGGCGGCGCTTCTGTTGAGAAGAGTTGAGTCTGCATTAGAGAAGTGTATGGAGATAAGCTGCATTCAGGTCGTTAGGGAGCATGCTAGGCTAGCCTTCTTGCACACCTAACTATTTGATGCAGAGACGGACAGGAAACTAAAGAACGGTAAAACATATATGTTTATGCAATTGTTGCTAACTTGTATGTCTGTTGCAGGGATAACCGTTCGGCCGTGGGGTAAGAAATATGAGTTTATGCTCATGCCTGCTTATTCATTTTGTCTGCATCATAGAGACCTCCCGTTAGTGCTTCATGCATTGCATTCGGTCGGACAATGAGACTATTAGTGCAGAGCTGAACCTTGGCTACGGCTGCTTCGGCAGTAATGTGCAACCATGCGTCACAGCTGCTAATAGAATCAGAATGTGAGTCATTGGCTAGCTGGATTACCGCTACCGATCCTGAGTTACTCGGGGACCGACTTCTGATTGATAGTTAACTTGTGTGCTAGATTGATTGATCGTCCCTAAATGCTGCCTGTCCCTAGAATCCGTGCATATAGTTCACCGAACACGCTGTGCACACCCGAACAGGATTCCTCGTGCTTGAATTGGTTGCCTCGATTGGTTGGTTGTTTGATTATGTTTTCAAAAGACATGTTTCCAAACAAAGTAATATGACTCTGCTATAGAACTGCATATAAAGAACCTAAGTAAAACTAGCAAGATCACTAGTAATGCAATGTTTTGCCACATGATTACTTAGTGTGGGTTTCAGGGGGGTGTAGCTTCTGTTCAGTTGTTTTATCTCACCAGTACTTGCATAAAGTGCTGACCCACCAACAGTTTGCTTGTTCTCAGGTGCTTGTTCGTCTGAGGAAGCGATAGCTGTGCCTCATCCCAAGGAGCCGGAAATCTGGAGTCGATGCCAGGAGCCGCATCGAGTTTGTGCCTGCTTTGAGCTGCTTTTATATAGAGGGACATAATGTATGGAACGGTGATATTGTAATCGAGAGAAGAGTGCTTGAGCGATTTGTAATCTCGGCCATGCGCCGCTTGTAACACTTTCGATTATCAATAAAAGAGACTATTTTTCATATGCCATGAGTTCTTCACTTTTCTGCAATGTTATATGCCGCTGCTTCAGTATCGAATAGCTTACTTGCCCTTGTATCAAAGCTTTGGCCTTGTGCAAGCGCACTTTAGGCTTGCACGGCATCACGTCCCGATGGGAACGATTGTCCTGCGGGAGAGCTGTAACGTGGTGATTCACGTTCAGCGGGGACGATCGAGCTCGCGGGAGATTGGGGCGTGACATAATGGTATCAGAGCGACTCGATTCTTTGCCCATTCCGTTGCTTCCAACTCTGAGATGTGCCTGATGTGAGATGCAATGAACGTTCCATACAATGAGTCCGTAAATATTCTCAAAGTTGCCGGCAAAAGTTTTCTGGATTTGGTTTTCATTGCTTGAGATGTGAATTGTGATTTTGTTGGCTAGAGTTTTATTGAGTTGTGATTGCCTGAGTTTTGATTTGGGATGGCGAGGGATGAGGACTATCGCTGCTTTATGGTTTCGTGAGTTTCTCCTTGAGTTTCGAGGACGAAACTCTTTGTTGGTGGGTAAGTATGTAGCGCCCCGCTCCGCGTCGGCGCTATGTACAAGTGGGATCGACTTGCTTGCTCGAACGGAAGTCTTCTCGGAGAGTTCCCGACCGATTAATCAAGGTGAGTGGGCAGAACTGCATTCTCTGATTCTTGCACGACTTAATAATGAATCTGAGTTTTTGAATGCTTGCATGCTAAGGAGATCGTTTAATAAGAAGAATGATAGAACCGACTCAGTATGCTAATAAGAGAACTCACATAGCTTGTCATCGAAACGAATATGCTGCCTAAACCAAGAGAATATGTATGCTTGTCTAAAATGAGATAGAACCATTGCTATGCTAAGAAGATAGAACTGCATATTTACTTGATGTGATAATAGAACCGTGCCATGCTAGTCCAAACTAAAAGATCGTTCCTATGTTTGCTTGTCATCGTGTTCATATGGATTGTCTTGAATGCTTGTTTCGATGCGAGAGTAAATGCTTGTCATGTGTGTGCTAGACTAGTAGCCCACCTGAGGCTCGGTCCTTCGGGATCTCGGGGGTGTGGCTATTAGGAATATGCTTGTCATGTTGTGTGTTCTGTGAAAGAGAAAGAGATTATGTGGGTGCTTGAGGTGGATGGAGGACAAACGAAATGTGGGAGTCCAATAACGCGCCCTTGCTTCAAGGTCCTTCGGGATTGAGGGGCGTGGATATTGGGGGGAGGATGGTGATGCGATGGGGGAGACTAATAGTGCGCCCTTGCTACAAGGTCCTTCGGGATTGAGGGGCGTGGCTATTAGAGGGAGGCGGCGCTTCTGTTGAGAAGAGTTGAGTCTGCATTAGAGAAGTGTATGGAGATAAGCTGCATTCAGGTCGTTAGGGAGCATGCTAGGCTAGCCTTCTTGCACACCTAACTATTTGATGCAGAGACGGACAGGAAACTAAAGAACGGTAAAACATATATGTTTATGCAATTGTTGCTAACTTGTATGTCTGTTGCAGGGATAACCGTTCGGCCGTGGGGTAAGAAATATGAGTTTATGCTCATGCCTGCTTATTCATTTTGTCTGCATCATAGAGACCTCCCGTTAGTGCTTCATGCATTGCATTCGGTCGGACAATGAGACTATTAGTGCAGAGCTGAACCTTGGCTACGGCTGCTTCGGCAGTAATGTGCAACCATGCGTCACAGCTGCTAATAGAATCAGAATGTGAGTCATTGGCTAGCTGGATTACCGCTACCGATCCTGAGTTACTCGGGGACCGACTTCTGATTGATAGTTAACTTGTGTGCTAGATTGATTGATCGTCCCTAAATGCTGCCTGTCCCTAGAATCCGTGCATATAGTTCACCGAACACGCTGTGCACACCCGAACAGGATTCCTCGTGCTTGAATTGGTTGCCTCGATTGGTTGGTTGTTTGATTATGTTTTCAAAAGACATGTTTCCAAACAAAGTAATATGACTCTGCTATAGAACTGCATATAAAGAACCTAAGTAAAACTAGCAAGATCACTAGTAATGCAATGTTTTGCCACATGATTACTTAGTGTGGGTTTCAGGGGGGTGTAGCTTCTGTTCAGTTGTTTTATCTCACCAGTACTTGCATAAAGTGCTGACCCACCAACAGTTTGCTTGTTCTCAGGTGCTTGTTCGTCTGAGGAAGCGATAGCTGTGCCTCATCCCAAGGAGCCGGAAATCTGGAGTCGATGCCAGGAGCCGCATCGAGTTTGTGCCTGCTTTGAGCTGCTTTTATATAGAGGGACATAATGTATGGAACGGTGATATTGTAATCGAGAGAAGAGTGCTTGAGCGATTTGTAATCTCGGCCATGCGCCGCTTGTAACACTTTCGATTATCAATAAAAGAGACTATTTTTCATATGCCATGAGTTCTTCACTTTTCTGCAATGTTATATGCCGCTGCTTCAGTATCGAATAGCTTACTTGCCCTTGTATCAAAGCTTTGGCCTTGTGCAAGCGCACTTTAGGCTTGCACGGCATCACGTCCCGATGGGAACGATTGTCCTGCGGGAGAGCTGTAACGTGGTGATTCACGTTCAGCGGGGACGATCGAGCTCGCGGGAGATTGGGGCGTGACACGCTCCTCCTCGGGGTCACAACAGTCGTCAATACCAGGCCCGTAGAACGTAGGGCAATAGTCCTCAGGATCCTCTGGAAAAAATATGCCCAGTCAGGACTGGAGCGAAGTACATAACTCTGAAAGCAACTCCAAATGCATGGTAAGGTGTATATGACGAGCAATAGAAAAGTAATCAAGATGCACAGGAAATAAATATATGCTGGAGCACAATAAGTAGCTGCAATATAAACTGGAGAACAATACAAGTAGTGGAAAAGTAACTGCAGATGAGAAACATGAATACTAGCTAAGTGCCTTGAGCACAAGTTCGTTATATGATCGGCTTAGGTTGCACATGAAAGTCACTACGATAACTCCGTTATGCGTGAGTTGCATAACCGACATACACATGAATACTGTTTGGCTTTGATCATATAACCAACTCACTACTCCCCTCCCCCACTAATACCATTGGATCCAACCACAACACGCTACGTACATGATAATAGCTCGCGCACACGAAGGCGAGAGCACAAGAAGCACATGATAGCACATGATAATCAATACCCGAAGCACATGATGAAATACACGTGATAGAGTACCCGCTGAACACGGTAAGGGGGATAGCACCTCATGACGGGATCCACTAGTACCAGCTCGTGTAATAAAGTGTCAGAATCAAGTATTACAGTTCTAGAACAGGTGATATAAACGCTATCATGAAATGGAAACTATCAGAGGTAGGTACTCGCCTGATGTCCTGAGCAACTGATGAGGATCGAGGTCCGGACCGGTGACGCAAGGACCTAATGCGAAAAGCAAGGATTAAAAAGGGTTCTAAGCATTTAAACTGATATAAAATAATTAAAAACAGGCTTCTAGGGCTATTCTAGGTCGAACGGGTCAAACCGGTGAAAATTGGGTTAAAAAGTCAACCCGGGGTCCAAAAAGTCAACTCTAGGTCAAAACTAGGTCAAACATTGACTTTTACGGTCAACGGGGACAAATTTGGTCAAAGCTAGGTCAAACTAGGGTGCCCCTGAAATTCTAGGTCAAACCGAGCTCATTAAGCCACTAAACTCACAAACTCGCCTAATCGAGATACCGGGATACCCTCGGTATCCGATACCTCGCCCTAGGCCACGCACTCCGCCTAAACCCTCTAAAACCTATGCTAGCACGCGTAATTATATATATATAAACATATAAAAATCACTCCAAAGCATTTCCTAGGCTAATGCTCAAATACCCCGCTTGAAACTCAATACCTTGAATATCTCAAGGTATCGAGATACCTCGGTATCTCAAGGTATTGAAGTTTCACCCTAAGGCCCTCTAACTAGCTATCTAGGTATTAATTATGCACCTAGTTATTAATCTAGGCTAGGTAATATAGATATCTACTATCTATTAATACATCTAAGTAGGTATCTACCTATATACATATACATATCCACACACACATACCCAATACCCATTACCTTACCCAACATAACATATATATATATATATATATATATATATTACCTATCAAGATATCTATATATATATATATAAGTATAGGTATATAGTTATCTATATCTTAGGTAGATATAGCTAAGTATCTAGCTATCTACCTATCTAGTATCTATCTATCTAAATACCTAGCTATCTATCAATCAATATATCTTATCTACCTAACTACTTATCTATATATCTAATCTATAATACTATCTATCTATCTATCTATCCTATTATCTATTAAACCCATTTCTAACCATCTTCCTATCTATCAACATAGGTATATATATATCAATCTCTCACTCTCCCTCACTAGCTCTACTGCTACTGCTCCCTGTGCTCAAAATGCTGCTGCTGCTCGCTGTTATTGCTGCGCTGCTGCTGCTCCTCTTGGCACTGCTGCTGCTGCAGTTCCCTGCTGCTGCTGTGCTGCTGCTGCAGTGCAGCAGCAGCTGCAGCCACTGCTTGCTGTCCCCCCCCCTTTCCTCTCACATACACACACACACACACACCCATATATATACATATATATATATCACTATATATATATATATATATACATACATATATATCTATATATATATAACTAGATATCTATATATATATATATACACTCATCCACACACTCTAACACACACACTAACACACTCACACACTAATACACACACACACTCACAACACTAACAACACACACACACATAAATATATATACATAGCTACATATATATATATACACTCAATATATATATATATATATATCTACACACACTCTCAACTATATATATATACATATACCTATATATATATATATACACATATACACACACAAGCACACTTACACATATACATATATATATATACACATAGACATATACATATACAAGTACATAAATATAAATACACACATATATATATAAATATATATAACACACATACATATATATAAATATATATATATATATATAGACACATATCAATACAAACACAACCACGCACACAACACTCAAACCACACGCCCTACTCACGCCCAACGACCCCGACACTCACCAATACCCTAAAATATATAAAATATAGCCCGAAAACTCTAGCACACACTCCCCGATACTAACCCAACACGCGCACAAAGCTGAAACGAGGAAACCAAGTCGAAATGGCCGTTCGGTCATTTCGACGAACACGTGGTGCGCGGCTCGGAAAACCTCCTGAAACGCACACCAAACGAACTCGGAATCGGCCCAAAATTTACCCACGCGCTCTACACGATGTCTAGATCCTAGAAAATGCGCTCCCACGTCGATTCTAGGCCCGTGGCGGAAACGCACACGCACTTAGAATCGGCGACGACGAAAAGCCCCAATTTTGCCCGAAACGCCCGTTTCTCCGCGACACGGCTTCCCATGTCCGAACGGAGACACGCACTCACCCTCTAGACACCCGACAACGTCTACCTAGGTCCATCTAACCTAGGACATCACCCAAAATTGGGCCAAATTCGGATTCCACCCGAATTCGACACAAAACCTAATGTCAAAGTTTCTAAACTCACCCAAACTAGTTCCAACTTCCTCCTACGGGTAGGTTTAGGGTCTAGGAGGGTTCTACAACACTAATTACACTACACAAAAATAATTAGGAAGGGGAAAGTTAGGTTTTACCTCTTGGGAGTTGGAATCCCAAGGCCAAAGTCTCACAATCCCTAGAATTCACCTCCCTCAAGCTCCAAGCCACCAATTCTAGCTCTCACACTAGATCTAAGCTCCTCACACCTAGGTTAGAGAAAATGCAAGGTGAGGGTTAGCTTAAGGAAGAAGGAATGAAAGAAAGAAAGAAGAAAAATGGAAGAGGGAACTTACTTTGAAGAAGAAGGATGAAGGAAGAAGAAGTGGAGAAGAAGAAATGAAGAAGAAGAAGTGGAAAATGAAGAGGAATGAAGAAAGAAAGGGGGGCTGCTGCTGGCTTTCTCACGGGTGGGTAGGTAGGGGCCGGCCACATGTAGAAAATGGGGGTTTCCTAAGTTACAAATTCCCAAAACGCCCCTACTCACTCGGTTTTGGGTTCCGGGTTCCAAATGCGCTCAAACTAGTTCCAAATCTCTCCAACTAACCTCCTAAAAATAAAATAATAATTCTAAGCCCCAAAATAATTCTCACAAGGGTGTGGGCTGGGTCGAACATGGGTCCACTAGGGTCTGACATGGGTCCAGGCTAGCCAAAACCCTAAAACAATCAAAATAAAAATAAGACAAGCACTAATTAATTATAAATATAAATAATTAAATACAATACACTATTTATCAAATAAAAAAAAATATACCCTATTTTCTAGAATTGGGTAGTGACAAGTCTACCCTCCTTAAAATAATTTCGTCCTCGAAATTAAAAGACGAAACTAGGACAGGAATGCAAAGAAAGAACCATACCTCAGGGCTCGAAGAGATAGGGGTATCGCTCGCGCATTTCATCCTCCCTCTCCCAGGTCGACTCTCCTGGAGAGTGATGCCTCCACGCGACGCGAACCAAGGGAATAGTCTGGTTCCTCAACACCTTCTCCCGCCGATCCAGAATCTCCACCGGCTGCTCTGGATAGCTAAGAGTAGGGCCCACTGCGATCTTCGAGTGATCCAATACGTGACTGGGATCCGCCACGTACCGTCTCAACTGTGACACGTGGAACACATCATGAACTCCCTCCAGCGTAGGCGGCAACTCAAGCCTATACGCCACGGCGCCGACCCTCTCAAGAACACGGAAGGGTCCGACGAAACGTGGGCTAAGCTTCCCGCCTCCACCGAAGCGAATAGTGCCCCGCGTCGGAGAAATCCTCAGGAACACCAGATCTCCAACCTAGCACAAATAAGGTCTCTGCACTTAGTCTAAAACAAGCAATCACAAGCAAACACAAGAACAAAATCTAGATTCTAAGCTATACCTCGAACTCCAAAGGTCTCCGGTGGCTATCGGCCCAATGCCGCTGCCTGTCCTGCGCCACCCGAAGTCTATCTCTAATGAGCTTGACCTTCTCAGCTGCATCAACCACCATCTCCGGGCCAAGCAAAGCTCTCTCACCTACATCATCCCATGATAACGGAGTGCGACACCTCCGTCCATACAACGCCTCAAAAGGTGATATCTCGATATTGGCTTGGTAGCTGTTGTTGTAAGCAAACTCTACCAAGTGCAAGTGATCCTCCCAAGAGCCTCTGAAATCCAAAACACAAGTCCGAAGCATGTCCTCAAGCGTCTGAATGGTCCTCTCTGACTGACCGTCTGTCTGTGGGTGATACGCACTACTAAACTTGAGCTGGGTGCCCAAGCTAGCCTGCAGACTCCTCCAGAAATGCGAAGTAAAGCGACTGTCCCGATCTGATACTATGCTCACTGGAACTCCATGCAGTCTGACTATCTGGTGCACATACATCTCTGCTAGTCGCTCTGTAGACGTACCCACTTTGAATGGTAGAAAGTGGGCCGATTTGGTCAACCTGTCCACGATGACCCAAATCGCATCCTTCCCGCCTGGAGAACGGGGAAGTCCAGAAACAAAATCCATGGTCACATGCTCCCATTTCTACTCCGGAATGGGTAGCGGCTGGAGTAAACCTCCTGGCCTCTGCCTCTCCGCCTTCACCTGCTGGCACACTAAGCATCGGGATACGAAGCGTGCTACCTCCCGCTTCATCCCGTACCACCATACATGCTGTCTCAGATCTCTATACATCTTGTTGGCACCGGGATGCATAGAGTACTGGGATCGATGCGCCTCCTGGAGAACCTCCTCGCGTAACGACCCACTCGGCACACACAACCTGGTACCGTGCCGCAATGAACCATCATCAGCAATGGTGAAGTCGTCTGCTAAACCCATCTGAACCTGCTCCCTGATGCTCCTCAGGGACTCATCCTCAAACTGTGTAGCCCTGATCCGGTCTACCAACTCTGACTGAATCTGCAGTCCCCACATCTGCATCTCAACTCCAGGCACTATCACCTCAATGCCCAAGCTCTCTAGATCTGCCAGAAGATAACGATCTGTAGTCAGGCACATAGCTACCGGATACCTGCTCAATGCATCCGCAACTACGTTTGCCTTCCCTGGATGGTACTGCAATGATATGTCGAAGTCTTTCATCAACTCCAACCATCTCCTCTGCCTCATGTTCAGCTCTTTTTGGGTAAACACATACTTCAAGCTCTTGTGGTCTGTGAAGATCTCCACACGCTCTCCGTATAAATAGTGTTTCCACAACTTAAGAGCAAAAATGACTGCTGCCAACTCCAAATCGTGGGTAGGGTAATTCTTCTCATGAGGACGTAATTGCCTAGAAGCATAGGCAATCACCCTCCCATTCTGCTGTAACACACAACCCAGTCCCTTCCCCGATGCATCACTATAGATAGTGAATCCTCCAGAACCTGATGGCAACGTCAACACTGGAGCTGTCGTCAACCTCCTCTTCAGCTCATCAAAGGCGATCTGGCACTCCTCTGACCAAACAAACTCCACGTCCTTCCGGGTCAGCCTGGACAACGGCTCTGCAATCCGGGAAAAATCCTGAACAAATCTCCTGTAATAGCCTGCCAGTCCCAAGAAACTTCTGACCTCGGCTACTGAACTCGGAGCACTCCATGCCTCAACTGCCACGATCTTTCTTGGCTCCACCGAGATACCCTCTCCAGTCACCACATAACCAAGGAATTCAACCTTGTCAAGGAAGAACTCACACTTCGAAAGCTTTCCATAAAGCTCCTCCTTCCTGAGAGTCTCCAGCACTATCCTCAGATGCTCCTTGTGCTCCTCTGGGGTCTTCGAATACACCAAGATGTCATCTATAAACACCACCACAAACCTATCCAGATGCTGATGGAATACCTTATTCATCAGATTCATGAACACTGCCGGGGCATTAGTCAACCCAAACGGCATCACCAAGAACTCATACTGTCCATATCTTGTCCGAAAAGCTGTCTTCGGAATATCCTCCTTCCTGACCTTCACCTGGTGGTAGCCTGTCCTCAGATCAATCCTGGAAAACACCCTCGCTCCGCTCAACTGGTCAAAAAGATCATCAATACGCGGCAGCGGATACTTGTTCTTGATTGTGAGGCTGTTCAGAGCCCTGTAGTCGATACACATCCGTATCGACCCATCCTTCTTCGGCACAAAAAGTACCGGAGCACCCCACGGAGAAGAACTAGATCTGATAAATCCCTTGTCCTGAAGCTCATCCACCTGCTTCTTCAACTCTATCAGCTCACTGTTGCTGACTCTATAGACGTGCTGGGATATCGGCTCCGCGCCTGGCACCAAGTCTATAGAGAACTCCACGTCTCTGTCCGGAGGTAACCCTGGCAACTCCTCCGGAAAGACATCCATATACTCCTCTATCAGTGGATGTAGCGACCTCGGCTCTACCACCAGGGCTCCGCAGAAGACTCCCTCGGTCTGCTCCGCTGCTCCTCTGGCAAACTGAAACTCTGGCTCACCCGACGGACTAAACAAAACTCTGCCTCCACGATAATCTATACTAGCACAATGCGTACTCAACCAATCCATCCCGAGTACAACATCGTAGCTCGGAAGTGGCATTACGAGTAGGCACACACTCAACTCCCGGCCTCCCAAGGTAACTCTCCGGTCTCTGCAAATATCACGGACTAGGATGATACCACCCCCGGTCGTGATCTTGTAGAGTCTAGCTAAAGGTTCAGCAACAAGATGGTGTCTAACAGCAAAAGATACAGACACAAAGCTATGGGAAGCACCGGAATCAAATAAAGCAAGTGCTGGAATGGAATCAAGGAGAACAGAACCTGATATAACGTCACCAACTGGCTCGGCCTCGTCCACTATCAGGGCAAAAGCTCGCCCCTGCTGTCCTCCTCGGTGCTGCTGCTGGTGCTGGGCGAACCTCTGCTGCTGAGTCTGCAAAGGCTGACCTCTCTGCTGCGCTGCAGGTGCTCTGGCTGGTGCCCTCTGAGCGGCTCCTCCGCCCTGAGCTGTACGGGCAAGCGCTGAAGGACAATCCTTCAGCTGGTGGTCTGCGGCGCCACACAATAAATATCTGCCCAGCCACTTTCTGTATATGTCCCATCCGTGCCCTGGCTTCTTACAGAAAGGGCAAACGATGGGCTGCCTCTGGCCCTGCTGCTGACCCTGCCTCTGCTGCTGGGGCGCCTGCCGGAAGGGCGCTCGACCCTGACCCTGGTGCTGCTGGGTCTGCTGGAATGGCCTCTTGGCTGGGCCTGCACTGCTGCCTGCTACGGAAGTGTCTCTGCCCCTCTTTGTCTTCAGCTCTAGATCATCCTCAGCCCTCTGTGCGTTGCTGACAATCTGCTCGAAGGTCGCCTCGCGGTCGCTCCTAGTCAAGGACTTGACCGCCATGACCAAGCCCTTGCGGAACTTCCGCGCCTTCGCTGCCTCAGATAACCCCTCAACAAATCTTTCCAAACGGCAGAACTCCGCTGCATACTCATCCACTAGCATACTCCCCTGGACGAGCGCCTCGAACTGACTCTCTAAGGCACTGAGAGCCACATCCGGGAAGAACTTCTCCTTGAAAAGCTTCTTAAAAGCCTCCCAAGTCAATCCCGGAGCTGCTATCCGCGTATCCGTGCGGAACCAAGTGAGGGCAAGGTCGAACATCTGGCTGCCCGCTGCCTCTATCTGCATGCTGGCTGGGATCATCGCCAGCCTAAAAATGCCCTCTATGTGCTCGATCCAGTCGTCGGCGTACAGGATCCCCTCTGTGCCGCGGAACTCCTTAGGCCGCATCCTCTAAAAATCGATGATAGTACCCGGCCTAGGATACTGAGCCTGCTCTGGCTGTGGCTGGATCTGAGCCACTCTGTCGATCGCTGTCAAAGCCACCTGATGAGCATTCTCAATGCCCATCCTCAAAATATCTGCCTGGCGGTGCTGCGCATCCATCATCTCTCGGAAGAATGCGAACAACTGCGTAGCATCTACTGGCGCAGGCGGTGGTGGAGGAGGTACCACCGGGACAACTGGGGTGGCTCTCGGATCAAAGGGAGTAAGGGGATCTCCGAGAGAAACTGAAGCTCCCTCAACCGCAGGAGTGGCGAGCGGAGCGGTAGCGGCTGCCGAAAGTCGAGCAGGTCGAGAGGTGGCAGACCTCTCGGTGGCAGCTGCTGGGGCGGTGCGCTGAGATCTGGTCTTCGGAGGCATCCTGAACACAGATCAAAAGAAGTCAATACAGTGCAAGAAACGATAACATCAATGAAGGATAGTAATATTGCAAAAGAAACAATTTCAGGAAAAATTAAGATAGCAAGAAAAATCAGGAGGGGTCCTAGTTGTGATTGAGCACACTCTCTCTCAGCCTATCTCCTATATCCTACTGCAGGTAACCTAAAAACTAGACCCGCATGGGCCACCACCAAAAACGTGTCACGACCCACACCCAAAAATCGGGCATGAGCCGTGGGTACATCCAGCCTACGCCGCAGAATCGGCGGTAGAACGCTGTAAAGGTCCGTTCTAGGTCAACCAACTATCTAGATAACTCACAGAAAAATCCGGCATGACCTCTCCAAAAGGAGGGCAAAACCACGCAATATATATATGTGAATAAAATCCTCTCCAACAGGAGGGCAACCACGCAATATATATATATATGACAATAATCTCAATCACAAAACTAGAGGAAGAATATAAGCACGATATGAAATAAACAAAGAAACAGAACCAAGAGAGCAAGACAATCCCAAAATAATACAGTCCAAGCCAAAAAATAGCTACAACATCTCAAGCAACAAAAGAATAAGTACAGTCATCCAAAATACAGACCACAAGGAAAACCCAGGAAACCCACCTAGCTAACTAGGGTGCTATAGGCGTCTCCTCGGCGCACTCCTCCTCGGGGTCACAACAGTCGTCAATACCAGGCCCGTAGAACGTAGGGCAATAGTCCTCAGGATTCTCTGGAAAAAATATGCCCAGTCAGGACTGGAGCGAAGTACATAACTCTGAAAGCAACTCCAAATGCATGGTAAGGTGTATATGACGAGCAATAGAAAAGTAATCAAGATGCACAGGAAATAAATATATGCTGGAGCACAATAAGTAGCTGCAATGTAAACTGGAGAACAATACAAGTAGTAGAAAAGTAACTGCAGATGAGAAACATGAATACTAGCTAAGTGCCTTGAGCACAAGTTCGTTATATGATCGGCTTAGGTTGCACATGAAAGTCACTACGATAACTCCGTTATGCGTGAGTTGCATAACCGACATACACATGAATACTGTTTGGCTTTGATCATATAACTAACTCACTACTCCCCTCCCCCACTAATATCATTGGATCCAACCACAACACGCTACGTACATGATAATAGCTCGCGCACACGAAGGCGAGAGCACAAGAAGCACATGATAGCACATGATAATCAATACCCGAAGCACATGATGAAATACACGTGATAGAGTACCCGCTGAACACGGTAAGGGGGATAGCACCTCATGACGGGATCCACTAGTACCAGCTCGTGTAATAAAGTGTCAGAATCAAGTATTACAGTTCTAGAACAGGTGATATAAACGCTATCATAAAATGGAAACTATCAGAGGTAGGTACTCGCCTGATGTCCTGAGCAACTGATGAGAATCGAGGTCCGGACCGGTGACGCAAGGACCTAATGCGAAAAGCAAGGATTAAACAGGGTTCTAAGCATTTAAACTGATATAAAATAATTAAAAATAGGCTTCTAGGGCTATTCTAGGTCGAACGGGTCAAACCGGTAAAAATCGGGTCAAAAAGTCAACCCGGGGTCCAAAAAGTCAACTCTAGGTCAAAAATAGGTCAAACGTTTACTTTTACGGTCAACGGAGACAAATTTGGTCAAAGCTAGGTCAAACTAGGGTGCCCCTGAAATTCTAGGTCAAACCGAGCTCATTAAGCCACTAAACTCACAAACTCGCCTAATCGAGATACCGAGATACCCTCGGTATCCGATACCTCGCCCTAGGCCACGCACCCCGCCTAAACCCGCTAAAACCTATGCTAGCACGCGTAATTATATATATATAAACATATAAAAATCACTCTAAAGCATTTCCTAGGCTAATGCTCAAATACCCCGCTTGAAACTCAATACCTTGAATATCTTAAGGTATCGAGATACCTCGGTATCTCAAGGTATTGAAGTTTCGCCCTAAGGCCCTCTAACTAGCTATCTAGGTATTAATTATGCACCTAGTTATTAATCTAGGCTAGGTAATATAGATATCTACTATCTATTAATACATCTAAGTAGGTATCTACCTATATACATATACATATCCACACACACATACCCAATACCCATTACCTTACCCAACATAACATATATATATATATATATATTACCTATCAAGATATCTATATATATATATAAGTATAGGTATATAGTTATCTATATCTTAGGTAGATATAGCTAAGTATCTAGCTATCTACCTATCTAGTATCTATCTATCTAAATACCTAGCTATCTATCTATCAATATATCTTATCTACCTAACTACTTATCTATATATCTAATCTATAATACTATCTATCTATCTATCTATCCTACTATCTATTAAACCCATTTCTAACCATCTTCCTATCTATCAACATAGGTATATATATATCAATCTCTCACTCTCCCTCACTAGCTCTACTGCTACTGCTCCCTGTGCTCAAAATGCTGCTGCTGCTCGCTGTTATTGCTGCACTGCTGCTGCTCCTCTTGGCACTGTTGCTGCTGCAGTTCCCTGCTGCTGCTGTGCTGCTGCTGCAGTGCAGCAGCAGCTGCAGCCACTGCTTGCTGTCCCCCCCCCCCTTTCCTCTCACATACACACACACACACACCCATATATATACATATATATATATCACTATCTATATATATATATATATACATACATATATATCTATATATATATAACTAGATATCTATATATATATACACTCATCCACACACTCTAACACACACACTAACACACTCACACACTAATACACACACACACTCACAACACTAACAACACACACACACATAAATATATATACATAGCTACATATATATATATATATACTCAATATATATATATATATCTACACACACTCTCAACTATATATATATACATACACCTATATATATATATACACATATACACACACAAGAACACTTACACATATACATATATATATATACACATAGACATATACATATACAAGTACATAAATATAAATACACACATATATATATAAATATATATATAACACACATACATATATATAAATATATATATATATAGACACATATCAATACAAACACAACCACGCACACAACACTCAAACCACACGCCCTACTCACGTCCAACGACCCCGACACTCACCAATACCCTAAAATATATAAAATATAGCCCGAAAACTCTAGCACACACTCCCCGATACTAACCCAACGCGCGCACAAAGCCGAAACGAGGAAACCAAGTCGAAATGGCCGTTCGGTTATTTCGACGAACACGTGGTGCGCGGCTTGGAAAACCTCCTGAAACGCACACCAAACGAACTCGGAATCGGCCCAAAATTTACCCACACGCTCTACACGATGTCTAGATCCTAGAAAATGCACTCCCACGTCGATTCTAGGCCCGTGGCGGAAACGCACACGCACTTAGAATCGGCGACGACGAAAAGCCCTAATTTTGCCCGAAATGCCCGTTTCTCCGCGACACGGCTTCCCGTGTCCGAACGGAGACACGCACTCACCCTCTAGACACCCGACAACGTCTACCTAGGTCCATCTAACCTAGGGTATCACCCAAAATTAGGCCAAATTCGGATTCCACCCGAATTCGACACAAAACCTAGTGTCAAAGTTTCTAAACTCACCCAAACTAGTTCCAACTTCCTCCTACGGGTAGGGTTAGGGTCTAGGAGGGTTCTACAACACTAATTACACTACACAAAAATAATTAGGAAGGGGAAAGTTAGGTTTTACCTCTTGGGAGTTGGAATCCCAAGGCCAAAGTCTCACAATCCCTAGAATTCACCTCCCTCAAGCTCCAAGCCACCAATTCTAGCTCCCACACTAGATCTAAGCTCCTTACACCTAGGTTAGAGAAAATGCAAGGTGAGGGTAAGCTTAAGGAAGAAGGAATGAAAGAAAGAAAGAAGAAAAATGGAAGAGGGAACTTACTTTGAAGAAGAAGGATGAAGGAAGAAGAAGTGGAGAAGAAGAAATGAAGAAGAAGAAGTGGAAAATGAAGAGGAATGAAGAAAGAAAGGGGGGCTGCTGCTGGCTTTCTCACGGGTGGGTAGGTAGGGGCCGGCCACATGTAGAAAATGAGGGTTTCCTAAGTTGCAAATTCCCAAAACGCCCCTACTCACTCGGTTTTGGGTTCCGGGTTCCAAATGCGCTCAAACTAGTTCCAAATCTCTCCAACTAACCTCCTAAAAATAAAATAATAATTCTAAGCCCTAAAATAATTCTCACAAGGGTGTGGGCTGGGTCGGACATGGGTCCACTAGGGTCTGACATGGGTCCAGGCTAGCAAAAACCCTAAAACAATCAAAATAAAAATAAGACAAGCACTAATTAATTATAAATATAAATAATTAAATACAATACACTATTTATCAAATAAAAAAAAAATATACCCTATTTTCTAGAATTGGGTAGTGACAGAATTGTATTTCCTTGGAGAATCTGCCATGTCCATATCACCTCTGAACAGGCTTTCCAAGATTCTGACCATCGATTATCACCTCTGATATTGATCGTCACTTCAACTAACACCCGTACTAAATCTAAGTATGCCAGTGGTGTTGGGTCCACAAAATCTGCTACGTCCATATTACCTCTAGCAGGGCTTGTCCTCAAACCTATTACTTGCACCTAGGTGCGCAAAAAGCAATAGGCCCACGAATCAGTCATGTCTATATCACCTCTGAACTGTATTTCCTTGGAGAATCTGCCATGTCCATATCACCTCTGAACAGGCTTTCCAAGATTCTGACCATCGATTATCACCTCTGATATCGATCGTCACTTCAACTAACACCCGTACTAAATCTAAGTACGCCAGTAGTGTTAGGTCCACAAAATCTGCTACGTCCATATTACCTCTCGCAGGGCTTGTCCTCAAACCTATTACTTGTACCTAGGTGCGCAAAAAGCAATAGGCCCACAAATCAGTCATGTCCATATAACCTCTGAACTGTATTTCCTTGGAGAATCTGCCATGTCCATATCACCTCTGAACAGGCTTTCCAAGATTCTGACCATCGATTATCACCTCTGATATCGATCGTCACTTTAACTAACACCCGTACTAATCTAAGTACGCCAGTGGTGTTAGGTCCACAAAATCTGCTACGTCCATATTACCTCTAGCAGGGCTTGTCCTCAAACCTATTTACTTGCACCTAGGTGCACAACAAGTAATAGGCCCACAAAACAGCTATGTCCATATTACCTCTGAGCTGTAAACTCTAGTAAAGCCTATCACGTCTATCTCACCTCTGATAGTACTTTACCTACAAAAAACTTAGCCAAAGCACGTTCTATCATGTCCGTATGACCTCTAGATAGACGTGCCCTGCTGAAGTTTACCGAGAGTTTATCACGTCCATACTAGCTCTGATACCACTCTCGCCCTAACCTGTCATTTACATTCCGAAATGATGGGTCCAAAGTTAGGAAAAAGTCTCTTTTTATTCCCAAGAAAGAACAAAATTACATCTGGGAAAGCAAAAAAAAGAGAGAGTACATCATTGCGGCGGAGCAGTCATGTCACGGATCTGCCGCGCTAGCACGGCCATCCTCTCGTCCCTAATAGCCAGAGCATCAGCACGGGCCCGCTCCAGCAGTGCCTCGTTGTTACTCGAATGGGACAGCTCGGCTATCGTCCGATGTACGCCCGCACAGGCACCTTCCGCGCGATCCAAATCCCGCCGCGCTGTGCTCAGTCGACCGGCCACCACTCCAAGCCTGCCAATGACTGGGAAGCCCACTCTTCTGCCTGAGCGAGTTTCTCCCTCAACCTGTGAATCCTCGCTACATTCCCCTCGTGCTCTGATTGGCACATTGTCTGGAGGGCGGATCTCATCCACGGCGGCTTTCCTCTGAATCGCCTCCAGCTGGCGAGTTCGAAGGAGTTCCTTCAGGTCTTCCATCCGTTTGGCAAGATGCGCAGTCATAAGACCGTATCTGGTCTGGGCCTCAGCATCAAGACTGCCCTGAGCCAACCGCAAATACTCGTTAATGGGTTGTTCTAAACCATTAACCATCGCCTCCAGGGCATCGGCTCCCCCGGAATCGCCGAACTCCCTGACAACCCGGATCGAGAACTGGGCAGTTCTCTTCAGGCGCTCGAAATCCAGACTCTTCGCCAACACCATTGATATCATCGCTCCCAAACCGGTGTAAAAGAGGCTGGTATGTTGCTCAGTCAGCGCAACTAAACCCGACTGAACGCCAGGAGAGACCGCGATATCAGCGAGTCCCCCACCAGAGACGATTGCAGACGAGGTAGCCACAGCTGCCGCCTCGACGGTTGGTGCGATCGAAGGCAAGGTCACGGTGACAGGCTCATCCTCCTCTCGAGGCGACGAAACCACTCCGGGCGAGCTAGCCCCCGAAGGTGTTTCCTCCTCAGGATCAGGTGCCTCCGTATCACCACCAGGGGCCGGGGCAGAGCCGGAAGGCGGCTCAACGCTACACTCCCCGTGGGCTCCATCCCCTGAGAAGAAAGAACCCGAAAGTCGACATCAGTACAACGGTAACCTTTCTAAAAGGAGACATGAAAACGACATTTACCCGGGGCCAATGGTATATATGGCGCATCTGCAGCCGAGGCAGCTAAACCTCGCTCTAAGGACGCAATGCGAACTATCATACCTGGGGAAGGAGGTGGACCAACTGACATCACCCGGAATTCCTCCAAGTCTCCACTAAGACGCGGTCGAGGTTCGTCAACTGTAATCTCGCTAGGCACAGCAGGAGCTTTATCCGTTGCGGGTCCAGGGAAGGATCCTCCCATCTGCCATGGCCACCTAGGCGATCTTGTTCCACTACCCGGAGCAGTAGCCACAGCAGCGACCCCTAGCGAAGATCCTCCGGCGCCGCCAACCGAAACCATAGAGGGTCCCTCTCTAAAAGGCGAGGAACCTCCAGCCAAAGACTCATCCCCGACATGGGGAGATGTAGGCCCACTCCCGGTAGCTTCAACACCAAGAATGCGGAAAGGACGAGCAACTGTCTCCTTCCTCCTCTTACGAACAGAAGCCTCCTTAGGAGCAGGCGCCCTTCGCTTCTGAGGAACTACCAAAGCCCCCGCAGGAGGAGGTACTTCACACCCCGGCATCGACTCCAGGGGTTCATCCGGGGTATCAAACTTCTCACCCTCATCGGGAGAAACCGAGAGAACTTCAGCTCCTCCCCCGGCAATGGGAGAGGACACCCTAAGACTTCCGCGTATGTCGAAATCGCGGTGGAAGGTGTTGATCGCCATGTAAAACTGGGCGTAAGAATGAAGGATGCGCAGCTCCATAGAGGGGGTGACATCCGGCACGACGAAGGCTGCTCCAGTGCAACCCGTGGTGAAATACCGCCATCCTCTGGCTCCATCAATGAGCCCGCCTCTGGACCTGAAGCTGGTGACGGCATTGCCCATGTGCAGCTGGCCGTACCCAAATTGCCTGGCGAACCGACTAGGCAAATAAGGCTCGAAGAAGCAATGGTCTTCACTCCTGTACAGGAGATGAGAGGGTCTAATACAGACCAGCCAATTAAAAGCCTCCGGAGAAAGATCGGTCTTCTCTCTACCCGAGTCTTCAAGCCTCATCCCTAATTGATGGCGATCTACGGGAGGGAGAGTACAGAGGAACTTCCAGCCATGGCTGAGGTTCAATGCCAGCCGACAATCTAGAACGGTATCCACGTTCCAGGGAGAATCCTTGTAGTTCAACAAGAAATTTCCCCCTGAGCTGCTACCAGAGCCAGGAGACATCACCCGGGGATTGTGGAGAATTAACCAACCCATCAGATACAGGTATGGTAATTCCACCCTGGGAAAACTCTCACGCCGGGCTTCATCAGCAAGCAACCCATCGGTCAGAGCTCTCAAGCCCGCCTGTATACGGCACACCATGGCAGGAAGCAAGCCCAGTCTTGCCCCGAACACCAGGCGCACTGCCGGCCACAAGATGTTCCGGTGAATGCGGTCCGCGGACGCAGTACCAGGCACTACTACTCGACGCAGCCATAACGAGAGAAAACCAGCCAGCTGGGCTTCCTTGGATAGAGACCCGCGACAGCGCCTCAAGTAACTACGGGCCGCAGTACCTGCGGGGTACTTTCCTACCCTCTCAACGAGGATCTGGTCCGAAGCTTTGGCCTCCTCCATAAGGCCATCCACGACCTGGGCACTAAGCACGCCCAAACAGTTCACGGGCTCATTCTTGCCCCCCGAAACTTTCTCCAACCTGGCAGCTCTAGCTCGGTGGAAGAAAAGGTAGGACATCCACTTGGTAGTGTGGGCCAAACCAGAGGGCTCGTTGTAAAAAGCGGTGCAGGCGAGATATTGGCACATCAGCTCCTGATACACATCCGCCACCCGAGGGTCCGAATCCCCCAACTCCCGGTTGGTGGGAACATACTCTTCATACGGGGTATCCCCCATCGGCAGCCTCGAGACAACCGCCATCTCATGAAGGGCCAATCCCAACTCCCCCAGTGGAGTGGCAAAGGTCCCAGTGAGCGAAACGTATCGCTCCATCAGTGCCAAGAACAAACTATGGTTGGGAGGCAACCCGACGCTCGTCGCGCTCACAGCGGCATACAGTCCAATGCCCTCTAGCTCTTGCCGAAAGCGCTTCAAGGCCCAGTTAACTAGGCTGGTCCATCGGAGGTTTGCTGGGGTGACCCACCAATTACACCGAGGATTCTTCTTGGGGTACACCCCACCTCGTCCCATGAAGCTGTTGCAGAAAGTCGACAGTTGGACCGGCTAGATCACAGAGCTGTCTTCGCTCGGGACGCCACCCGGGTACAATCCCCGGAACAACGTCACAGGACCAAAAGGACGACTGACAAACGATCCATGGTCAGCTCCTTTCTGATGAAAGATCTTCCCTGGCTTGCCATGAAGGTCGGGAGTCAACGTCCACGACATCTTTCTGGGATGAGTGGCATGGAAGAAAGCCGAGATGGGATAATCCCTCGGCATCGTCGGCAGGTACAGAACCAAGCTCTCGACAGCAAAGACCCAAGGTTCCCTCTTAGGCTTCGTCTGGGACCGCTTGTCGATCATGTCC
Source organism: Iris macrosiphon (assembly GCA_036927795.1). Taxonomy (NCBI): domain Eukaryota; kingdom Viridiplantae; phylum Streptophyta; class Magnoliopsida; order Asparagales; family Iridaceae; genus Iris; species Iris macrosiphon. Next base: position 95,381 of record JAYESA010000088.1, on the reverse strand, counting down.
CCAAAAAGGAAAGCCGGCTTTACGTACCGCTCTCCGTCTACATACGTCAGGGGCTCCCCATTGATCATACTCAACAGTGCCCGCTCGCCCTGAGCCGCCAACAAAAATCCCCTTCCCTCAGGATACTGGGATCCGGAGAGGGGAAATGCCACGTGGGACAAGTCCTCCAGGTAGTTCGAGTGCAGCATCCCGGCGGAGGAACCCATCACCTCGATCAGCGGAGACTCACCCAGGTTAACTACAAAGGTGCAAAGAAAGTATGTCATTACAAAAATCTTGCACAAACATACAAAACCAAAGAAACGACAAACTGTGCTCTACGCCAGGATTGTACGAATTCGGTTATTATACGCCGGGAGTCCCCTCCGCAAACGTAAAATGCTTATTTTACGACATACGCCAGTTTTTGGTAGCCAGAGCTTTTACGCTCGGAACTACGAAAATATGGCACCTTTACGCTAGCATACGAGAAATGTGGGCGTAAAAGATGAAAACGCCTCCGTGCATCATCTTCCTCAGAAGAGGCTATCAGCACAGAAGGCGACCTAGCGCGGTCACGTTCAACGTGTGCGAAGGATTTTCGTTATTCTTGTCACCCCAAAGGATCTACCTCTCAGACCGGGTGCGCTGCCCGTCGGCAGGATACTTCCGGAAGGAAGTCCACCTTGCCCGACCGAAGACTCCCTCGCTGGGGCAGTGGGAGAAGAAGAAGAACCTATGCTCTTTCCCTTAGCGGAGGAGGTTTGTTTCGTCGCCATTTCTGAAAGCTCGAAGTGCTCAGAGAAGGAATGAAGGAGAAAAGCTCAAACAATCAAGAACTCTCGTTCGCAGAAGACGGATGAAAAGTTTCTCTCTCCAAAGCTTGGGATATATATAGAGTCCGGATCGACTCCTCGAATCCTCGGACGGACTCCTCGAGACCCTAACCAAGTCTCGCATTAATAGTCGGATATGATTGGGTGCTACGTCAAACCACTACCCTCAAAAGACGGACAGTCAGCGAATTCGAAAAATTCTTCGCGCAAGACAGTTCAGCAGTTCTACGCTAAAGGAGCTTTCTACGCTCGACAGCAACAGATCTACGATTTTACGCTCGCAAGCTACAAGTCTATGGTTTTTCTCGCCCGGATGCCTTTGTGCTCGGTAGCTTTTACGCTCGAGAGGCGACAAACCTACGGCTTTACGCTCAGCAGATACCAAATCGATGATCTCACGCTCGGTGGCGCTCAGTTTACGCTCAGAAGCAACAGATCCGCAGAACTTCACGCTCGAAGAAATTCTCTTTTCAGGAGCTACAGATCCACAAGTCCTACGCTAAAGGAGCTTTCTACACTCAACAGCAACGATTCTACGGCTTTACGTTCCAGCAGCTATAAGTCTATGGTTTTTCTCGCCCGAATGCCTTTGTGCTCGGTAGCTTTTACGCTCGAGAGGCGACAAACCTACGACTTCACGCTCAGGAACCACAAGTCTACGACTTCGCGCTCAACGGTGTCTTACGCCCAGACGCTACAGGCTGAGGATTTCGTACTCCGCGACTTTCCGCTTATCCAAAACAGTCCCCGACCCGGTCAAGTGCAAAGAGTTCACACAGAAGATACTCGTTCTTGACCCCAAGTACCCGAAACGGACAGAGTACAACCATTAAGAAATTACTCTTTTCGGGTCCTAAAATTGGAGGTTCATCCGGACTCCAGTCTGAACATCTCGTCTGTCAAAGATGACAAAGCTCAGCCAGAATCCTCGACCCTGTTTCAAGGGAGTTCCGAGAGATCATTCTTGAAGACGAAGACTGAACAAAGTTCTGCTCATCAGAAGCAGCAGTTCAGAACTCTACGCGGTTCCTTAGCCCTAGCAACAGGACAGTTCTAAGTGTTCAAAATGCTAAAGCAGCGCTCTATGCACTATCCGCTGCACGTAAAGAACAGGACAGAACCTAGTACTCTCTATACAGGGTCGCGTAAAGTATCAGACGTGTCGAAGCTGCACACATTCAGACTTCACAGCAACGTATGGCAAGTGATCATATGAAGAAAAGACGACTTTATTGAAGATTAAAATCATGATTACATATGAGGGAAACCCTGTCTACAGGGGTTTTTCTCTACTTTTCATGATTACATATAAGGAAAACTCCGTCTACAAAAGACTCCCTCGTCGTCTGAAGATCGCACCGAGAGGCTGTTCTGACAGGTTCTCACGTCGGTGAAGGTCTTCCTCTTCTTCTAAGAAGATGATCACCGGCGGACACGACAGAGTTGGGGCTTGCATAGATTTTGCAGATCCCCTACTCCGTGCACCGCTCAAACCGGGACAGCACGAGTCTGTCTGACTCTCGTCACCGGAGGTAAGAGGAGAAGGCGCCAGTTATAGGCAGCACGGTCAAGAACGACCGTTCCTCTCGCCAGACGCAACGCCATACAAAGTTCCTGATTATCCCGAGCAAGGGAGGCTAAGATATCCTTCCATGATCTATCGCTGCAGTGGACACTTGCTCGAAGACGCCGTCTTTTTTGGCTCCCAACATGCTGGAAGAACATGATCTCCTTCTTCCTCAGATCGATCCGACGAACTCCGGCGATCATTTTAGCATGGTGATGGGAATATGGGGAAACAGGTTAACCCCCCGCCTTTTTTTAGGCAAAAGAGATCACAGCGGTCCCCAATAAATCTGCCATAAAGGCCGCATCGACCGTTTTAACGCTCCATTCAGAAACGTTTCGAGTCACGAGGGGGCATTCATGCGTCATTCAAAGCGTTTCAAATTCCAAAGGATTTTAAAAGCTTTGAAGGGGGTCTTGTAGAAGCATGAAAAATACGCTGGCAAAAGCTACGCGGCGTATTGATACAGAGCAGCGGAAACAAAGGCCTTCAGTGCCATCAGGCGTAAGAGCTCAAGGGTGCAGCGCGTCCAAAACCGCTTCGACGTAGACGGGACCCCCCCATCGCCTCCAGGGCGTAAAAACTCAGCCGCTCTCAAAGCAGCGTTAAAATAGCGTACGAGGAACGCTTCGTCTTCCCCGAAATGAACCTGTCAAGTCACGCAGTGAACCTGGCCTCTGACTCCTGACAAAAAGTGCTGCACGGCGACCCAGACGACGGCTGGAAACAGGCACAGACCCCTCGGGACGCACACCATAGTATGATGGCGGATCCCTGCATTTAATGCAGAGGATTGGGTTAAGATACCACTGAACCGTCGTTTACTGACGTCCCCTCAGCATAAACCACTTTTTTTCGCACAGAGGGATACGCTGCATTGTTTTACACAGGCAGGCATAAGCCGGTTTACGCTCCGCAGTAGACAAACCGCCTGCCACGTCAAAAGCTGCACATTGTACGGGGCTCGAGGCACGTCTCTACGTCTAATTGCACGGAGCGGTGACAGGTTCAGTCAAGGCATGTCTCTGCAACGGATGCACAGAAGGGCTGCAGACCTTCAAAACACGTCTTCGCATTTAATGCACAGGATGATGGCAAATCTCTGTAGAAGATTTGATTACATCTTCGAAAGCCGTGATTCCGGCTAAGACGTCCCCGTCAGCACTCGAGCACGGTACGCAGCGGCTTCTACGCCCATTCAAGACCTGTGCCCCTTCGGCTCTCAACGCCTCTCCGGCTTCAACGCCTCTCCGGCTTCAACGCCTCTCCGGCTTCAACGCCTCTCCGGCTCCTACGCCTATCCGGCTTCAACGCCTCTCCGACTCCTACGCCTATCCGGCTTCAATGCCTCTCCGGCTTCTACGCTTATCCGGCTTCTACGCCTATTCGGCTTCTATGCCTATCTGGCCTCTGTGCCAGGGTGACAGTCATTTGGCTTCTACGCCAACCGTTTCTACACACGGGATACCTACCTGCGTGGCTCTTACGCCGTGATCTTCGTAGCAATAGTACGCATTGTGTTCCCTTAGTTGGACCCGCGTCATACGCTCATTCAAAAGATCATCCATACGCAGGCATTGGTTACTTTAACCGTTGTGTAAAAGGGTGTTGTACTTCCCACTCCTCGGTTTTTACACCGACGGAGTGGTCACTGTCACCAAAACTCTATAAATAGAGACCCCTATCAATGGGGAAAAAAGAGGAGGAGGGGAGAAGGAAGAGAAAAAAAAAAGAATTATCATCCAGGAGAGAATTATCGTCCAAGGAGAGAGAGAGAGAGGGAGAGAGCCCGGAGAGCAGGCAAAGAACAGGGATCGACGACCTTGGCCTCGTGCGTCCAACCTCTTCTGCAACCTTCGAAGCTGCTACCTGTCTTCCACGGCACTTCTTCAACATCGTGTGGTCCAAGGGCTAAAGTGATCGACCGCAGATCAGACACCTATAGCAATTTATACCCAGATTAAATAAATTGTACTCCCACATCCTCGTATAGGATTACATTATACAAGTTTGTTTGTAAACAGAAGGGTGCGGGTTTCGCATAAACCCCGTCATTGAAATACAATTTCATTCCTTTCGTTTAATACCACAAACAGTTGGAAACATCACTCTCCAACCCATAAGACAACTCTTCGTAAGCCGCTTGATTTTTTTCGCTTACGCCTCTACACCCATCACGCCCTGTTACAAGAGTTCCAAGCGAGATGTCAAATCGCCAAGGGCTCACTCCATCGTTGACTCCTTGATTTTTCCCCTTCTGGTGTTCTTATTGGGTGACGCGGGACGTTGGTCGTTGACGGTCTCGGATGTCGACATGGCTACGATCGACCTTCGCTCTGATACCACTTTTCACAGACTTAGTATTTTTTTCTACACTTTTCCGTGCGACGCACAAGCTTCCTGCTCGAAGACCCGTGCAAGTCTTTCCGACCGAACTTAGCTAGATCGCTAAGAAAAATAAAAAGTAGTGGAGCAAGATAGAAACTGGAAGACTTCTTTATTGATATGAGAAAAGCTTACAAGTTTTTAGTAGTTATGAGCAAATGAGGCTCCCCCTATTTATATTGCCTCAAGGGCTTACAGGAATCTTCTGGAAAAGAAATATTCCAGGAATTATTCTCAAAAATATGCTAGGATTATTCTATATCCTAAGAATATTCCTTACATGGTTCTAACTACCAAAATAATTAAAATATTTACAAATATGCCTATAGGGCATTTAATCTCAGTAGGGCCAAAAATAATTATGCGTGACAGGTAGTAAAAGATAGTAATGTACGAATAATGGTCATCTGAACAACAAGGGCAAATATCTCATTATAGCAATCTCATACTCCTATATAAATTCTCAGGCAACAAGGCAATCATTGTGTCGCTCAATAGATCCATCAGGTCGATACTTGACCTTGAAAACCCACTTGCAACTAATAGTTTGGATCCCATCTGGAAGTAAAACGATATCCCAAGTACCTATCTGCTGAAATATTTGAAACTATATTAACATAGTCTCCTGCTACTCAGGGTATTGAACAACCTCTTGATAACAATTGGGCTCGTGTATAGTATGGATAGAAATAACAAAGTAATTAAACTATGAAGAATATGAGACTACAATAGCAAAACCAAATTTATCTAGTAGACTGGAATAGTCGTTAGTAAAATGAGTACGTTAAGACTGGCGGAGAGGTTATGGTGGAGGTGGAGATGGATATGGTATAGTGGAGGTTGAAAAAATATATGGAGGACCCTTGTAAGACAGTGACGGAGGCATCGTAGGAGGAGTTGTACTAGGAGTGGGAAGCAAATGAGTAGGATCAATGGAGACACTAGATGTCAGAGCTGGGAGAACAAGAAATAAACATCCGGAGGTAGGACAGTGAAATAAGAAGAGTCCTCTGGAAAGGTGATATGACGAGATAAATGAAGATGACGGGCCAAGGGATCATAACAATAGTATCCCTTATGATCGAAATTAAAACTGAGTAGGACACACTTGGCTGATCGAGTTGTCAGCTTCGTGCGCTCAATCAAAGGAAGAAGAACAAAATAAGTGAATCCAAATGTGCGAAATATACTATAATTAGGAGGACATAAGAAAAGACTCTCATAATGTATCCGAGCAGATAAATAAAGTAAGGAGTTATATTGATAAGATTAACAGAAGTAAGAATAACCTCTTCCCATAATGTTTGAGGAACAGAAGAGGATAACAAGAGAGCACGAGCAGATTCAAAAATATGACGATGTTTATGCTCGACTACTGCATTTTGTTCATGAGTTTAAGGACAGAACTGCTAAAAATGGTGTCATGAGATTGCAAGACACATCTCATCATAGTGGAGAGACACTCACGAGCACAATCAAAGCAAAATTTTTTAATCCTAGCATTGAATTGAATATAAATTATAGTAGTAAACGTCCTAAAAATGGTAGAAACTTTATAATAGTGACACATAAGATAGACTAAAGTATAACAAGTATAATCATCAATAAAGCTCATGTAGTAAAAAAATCAGTCATAGATGGGATATATAGGAGCAGGTCCCCATATGTCAGAGTGAACTATATCAAAAATACTATTAGATTTTGATAAACTCTTAAAAAAATTTAGGACTAAGTATTTTACCAACTTACAACCCGTACATGTGGATAGAGAAGAGAAAGAACCACGTCCAAGAGCTCCACTGTAGAATAAAGTCTTTAGACGAAGTTCTCAAATATGACCTAAATGTCTGTGCCACAAGGCGACCAAAGATGTGACAATAGCAGCATGACTAGAACTCAAAGGTTGAGTTGATAGAAGATGGAAAAACTCTAAGTGGAACAACCGTCCTTTCCTACGAGCACGACCAATCATATGGCTCATATAAGGATCCTTCATAGAACATGTGAGAGAATAAAAAATAACAATAAATTCACTCTCACAAAGGCTACTAACTGATATGAGGTGTAAAGTGAGATGGGGAATATGTAAAACAAAATGAAGGCTCAAAGTTTCAGAAATAATAGAGCGAGATTGAGTGATGACCAACTGAGAACCATCAATTGTGTATTAAAAAGAAAAGAAGGATGGTAAAGATGTAATACTAGATAAAATACTAAGATCAAAAGTCATATGATGGGAAGAACCAGAGTCTAATATCCAAGAAGTAGACATACTAGTAGAGGCAGATACAGAGGAGCCAGCAAAGACATGATGGCGCTGGACCTGGAACTCTAATAGAGTAAGACGATGTTGAATATCTGCCGATATCTGTGTACTATCAACAATGTGAGCCTGAGGTACCAGAGAGCGAACCAAGGAATAATCTTTTGACTTTATCCTCTTAAAAATTTGAGTTCGTAAATGTGGATGACATGATTTTGACTGGCGATAATTCAACAGGGATTATAACTACTCAAAAGTACCTTCATCAGCTTGAAAAATTGAGTTCTTAAATGTGGATGAAATAGAAAATAATTATTAAATAGGTGACAAGGCTTATGATAATGGGAACAAATTAGAATAGCCCATTGACGAGCATAGTAGGTGGTAGCATAATGACCAGATTTTTCGTAATAAGTACATGAAGGGCGAAAAGGCTCTGGAGGTCGGAGCACGAGTCTTTTCGAAAGTGAAAACGAAAGAAAATTTCGGAACTGCTCAGATAAAGGTATCTTGTTTTCGGGTTTTGGTTTTAATTTAAATTTAGTGGTGACTCGAACTTCCACTAAATTTTATCTTACTTTTGTCCATATATTTTTTTTTTTGTACGTGTGGTATCATAAAGTACCATCCAATTCAATACAAGAGACATGGAAGCAAACAGAGGTGGGGCTCATGGTGTATAATGGGCCGGTTTGGGCCAGCATGCTTTCCGTACTGACCGGGTCTGATTGGATTCAGATCGGGACGGATCAGTCCGATCCGATCGGAACTGGCTCATATTTGGGTCGGTCCGACCCGAATCTTTTTTTTTTAATTCTATATATAAGTTATATATATATAATAAGTAAATAAATATAAATATAAAATTTTAGATTATATACATATGGTAATATATAATTCATTTGTTAATTTTTTTTTATTTTTTATATGTTTTATATATATTTTTGTTAAGATTTTTATATATAAGTTATAATTAATAAATAGATGATATAATTTGATTTAATTAATGAGATAATAGAAAAAAGATTTGATTTAATTAATGAGATCCTTTCCATAACCAAAAATATTAAATGTAAACAACACTTATCCTAGTATAAATAAACAAACACTTAATTGAGCCAGAATTTTATTAATGACCCATATTAATATTACTAATACATACGAATATCAGAAAATAAGATAATTTTTTTAATATATATTATTTTTGTTACATAAGCATGCAACCTATATTTAAGTTTCAGCTTTTCAACCTCTCTTCGAAATTTATTTGTATTACTGCAAATAAAAATTTGTAGAGAGACTGAAAGCTGAAACTCAAATAAAGATTGCATGACTTATCTAACAATAATAAAATATATTAAAAATGGTACATTTTTAGAAAAAATACAAGATAACTGAATATCCATACACATTTTCAAATGCCTACGTAGCTTTCTTGTATAATAGTTGTGGTCTTATTTGAGTCGTTTCCTACAACGCAAGCATTCAACAAGAACTATATTCAAGTATCTTCTTTCCATATAGCGCTCATTGTAAACTCCGCTAAGATGATGTCAAATTTTCGATTCAAACTCTTGTTTCAGTGCGGATTGAGATTGCGATGCGGGCTGAGGTTGCTGGTCTTGCGATTGCTGTAGTGGTTGATCTTTTCACATAATATTAACTAGCCTTTTCACACTATATTGTTTCAAAATTTAGTAAGAAAGAGAAACAATTTCGTTGTGGTTAATTTTCATAAATTATGACATATTTATAGAATTTTTTGGATGCAAAATGACCCTCAATATCTCTAAAATATAGTTGTTATAAGGATATTTTGATCATTTTGAACGAAATGACCAAAATATTCCTAAAATGTCAAAATACAGCCACCAAAACGGGAGTATTTTTGTCAAAATATCCCCAAAAGATATATTAGAAAAAAAAATCGGATTAGACCGAACCTAGACCAGGCTTGGACCGGGCGGATCTGACCGAATTTTTTGGGTTTATCCGGACCGGACCCGCAAGGACGACTGGCCGGACTTGTGGGTAGAAAAACTGGATCCAGGCCGAATCCGCGGAAGTGTTGGGCCGAACCGGACCGATCCGTTAACCAGATTGGACTGACCCAAATCAATATTGACCAGACCGGATCCGAGCCAGGTTCGGACCGTCCGGCCATTATACACCATGAGGTGGGGCTCCTTCTTGTAAACAGATGTGGTGCATTTTTAAGTACAAAATATTATAAGCAGATTACCGAACCCCATTGTCTTGGCAAAGGCCAAGTTGTCGGCTTCAAATTTCGGCTGTTATATTTTCTCGTGAAGACCACATTGAAAAATATGCTTTCAAGTTGTCAGGTACTGGTTCATTGATAGACGAAAAATAGAGCATCAGGTGAAGGGTCAATGCTGAGTTTGAAAATTGTCTGACGACGACGACTTCAAGTTTCCACATTGAAGACTATAAAGTGCATGGATTAAAAAAAAATCAGATACAATATTAATTTTATTAATTGATAATATAAAATTCTATATCATTATATGAATATATTATATATAGAGAGAACTAGAGATAAAAATATAAATCCAAAAAAAGATACAATCTAAATCTAATATAATCAAAATAATATCAAATGAACAGGAAAGATTTCAGGCGGCGGGAGCGGCAGCGGCAGCGGCGAAGTTGTGGGACATTGGTTTGGTGAGCATGAGGGGAATGTGGTCCTTGGTGATCTCCTCCCACTGCTCCGCCGCATCGTCGTCGTCGTCGTCGGGGCCAAGGCTGATGCAGGAGCAGAGTTCCAGCGAGACGAAGAAGGCGGTGGCGACGCTCGTCCACAGCCTGTGGGACAAGCGATGCAGCTTGTCGCAAGAAAAGAATCCCGAGTTCTCCATTGATATCAATGAGATTAATGGGAAGGAGGTTTTTATATAGAGAGACAATGTGCGGACTATTGGTTTCCTTGTTTATTACACGATTCTCTGTAAGGGTTTTTTCTAGAAATTTTCTCTACAAGAGACTTAAATAATGAAAATACAATTATTATTATTATTAGGGTGTCTTTATTGACATTCCTAAAATGTTATCTTGAACGATTTTTTAATTTTCTATCATTTAAATTGAAAATATGTTAGGAGTGCAGGATAATATTTTAAAATGTTGACACATCTTAAAATGTTCACTAATTAATGTCATAGTTAATGCAAGAACAGATTGAGAAATTAGATGATAAAAAATTAAAGAAAGTGCATAATGATATTTTAGGAATGCCATTAACGACATCCTATTATTATTATTATTATTAATTTGGATCTTTTCAATAAATCTCAGACGACCTAACAATCAAATTATTTCCAAATTTATTTAATCAAAGAAATTTTCTTTTGCAACCGTCTCGTTTGGTTTACGAAAAGAAAAAAAAATTTATTCTTTTCTCTCCTTTGAGAAATTGTAATTTCTATCGAGTTTCCTTTTTTTGTGGGAGAAACGTGAATCCTTACTATAGAATAATTTTTTTTTTAATTTTTGGACGTTTTGTTTCGTATACGGAATTTTTTTAATAGCAAATTTCATATGAAGAGAAGAATTTACAGCAAATTTCAAATGGAGGAAAGAATAATAACTGATTTGCATCAGAGAGAACATTTTTTTATAAAATTATAAATAAATGGATGGTCCCACCCTTTTTTGTATGTGACGTCAGTGCAACTAGCACCAATTTATTTGCTCCAGACTATATATATACTAGTTTATTTGTGTCGGTTTATTTGCTCCAGTTTTTTTTTTGTTCGTAGGATGTGGCCTAGTGGTAGCACCTGGAGGCCCCGGGCAGGACGCCTCCCCTTGGCACTTGTGGCCAAGCCTTAGGAAGCACAAAAAATTTTATATATATATATATATATGGAAAAAGGGATATGAGCCATAGACTCATATTTATACATGTGCATGGCTCATTTAGAATAAATGAACAATATGGCTCATATCCCATTTATCCATGTAGGGATACGTTTACCCATGTAGGAATATGAGCATATGGCTCATATAGAATATATTCATACATCCTATGTGCACTCATGTGCACTAGTACACTATATTTCTATTGGTCCACATGTGCAAATGTGTCTTAGAACAGCTCAAATAAGTCATTTAAGCCGTATGTACATCATCACCATTTAAATTTTTTTTAATTAATTTTTTTTAACTATAGTAGTTCCCTCCTCACGTATTTGAAAAAAAATTAAAAACCAAAAATCCTTCTAACTACAAGAACATGTATAAATGTTAAAATATATTCAATATTTAAATTATATTTTAACTAACTAAATGATATTATCTAACTAAATACATATCCAAAATTCTAAAAATATATTTATAATAAATCATAATTAACATATATTCGAATCATATGTAAAATATTCTAACATAATTTAAATTACTATATTTTTTTCAATAATATGATAGACTTTTTTTTTACATGCAACGCACATGAAAATAAGTAGTTATATATATATATATATATATATATATATATATATATATATATATATATATATATATATATATATATATATTTCTGGTCATTAAGGTGAACCTAGTCATTTGTATTTGAAAAATAATGGGAAAGAACTTTACCAGCATGTTCTAAACGTCAACGACTCAAAAAAAGTACATAGCCAGGGCCGGCTCATCCTATAGGCAAAGGAAGCAGTTGCTTCGGGCCCAACTTTTTTAGGAGTCACAAAAATATCGAATATTATATATATATATATATATATATATATATATATATATATATATACTTGTCATAACCTATTTTCAAAATAATTTCTAAAATTAATATTATTTAGTAAAAATTTATTGTTATTATATTTTTATTACTTTGCAATTTAGTCCTCAAGAAACCATGCCAATTTTCTAAACTTAGAAGTTTGCAATGTAATCCTTAAGGAAAATATTGCAATTACATAAAATTTCTTCTCACCTACTACTAAAGTGTCACTTGGTGGTCGAATGTAAAAGGAATTCCATTGAAATGTATTTTTATTGACCAATCAAGGTGACCCACCCATAAAACACCATCATTTGGTGTTTAGGTTTATGAAATAGGGGAATGACCAGAAGTAAAAGGAGAAGGGGTCCGGTCCTCTTCACCTCTCTCTTTTCATCTCCATCTCCCTCTCCTTGCTTCTTCTGAGACTGCTATTGATTCTACTACTGCTGCGGCTGCTGTTCTCTGCTGCTGCTGCGACCACTGCCTTGTTGCTGCTGTCGCGACTGTTGTTGCGGGACCGCCAACCACCGGCGCCGGCCACCCCCATCTGGTCATCCCATCATCATCATTCTCCTTGTTCTAGGTATAAAATTCTTCTTTTCATTATCTTTTAAGTCTTTTCTTTTCTTCCAATAGAAACCTAGGTTAAATTTTTCTAGATGAGGAATTTAATTTGGATTATACACATGCCATCTTTGTGTTCTAGGATGTAATTGGGAATGAGTGAAGGAGAAACAAGAAGAATTTTTCAAATCAAGGAAAGAACTTAAAGCTAAGCAAGCCCTTTATGCTCTTCTCAAAATTTATTCTCAATTTTGGCTTACTTGTTTGATTATCATGTTTAAACCAAAACTTGATTTCTGAAATTAATTATATTATTCTGAAATTCAAGATATTCTATATTAATTATGAAATATGGACACAAGACTTGGACACTGTATGAAATAACGACTCCAGCCTAATTTTGTCTTGATGGATATATATATATATATATATATATATATATATATATATATATATATATATATATATATATATATATATATATATATATATATATATATATATATATATATATATGACATGATTATGATAAATAAATACGAGAAATTGTTATGGTATGATTTACAAATTTTGATTTTGAAGCATGAGTATGAATTTATATATGTGATGCTCTAGGAAGTGATAATAAGGTTATGCAAAAAGGTTCAACAATGACAGCTTGTTATCTTAAGCAACCTCGACACGTAGCTTATGCATGCAACCATCATATTGGCATCAAAATATAATTAAATATTAAAATATAACATTTAATATTCTAGAATATATATATATATATATATATATATATATATATATATTAATTTTGGAAATTATATTTTATATATAAAATATGGCAACAATTATTGAACAACAACTAGCCATTTTGCTACTTGCTCGTGTCTTGTTTGTACATCCCATTGGGATAGTTTTTCAAATAAAAATATGGGTTTCTTATGAATGAAAATATTTTTAATCATCATCTATCATTCACATGGATTTACACAATATTTTATTTATGGAAAAATAGGAAAAGAACCAAAGTTGGAAAACTTAGACGAATGCGATTATCACCGGTACCTTCTTCGCGACACGGACATTTCGGAGTATCAAACGAACTCCAAACTTTGATCCAATTGATGGGATGATAGGAGACTTCAAATGGAAATATAAAATCATTTTTTTTGGGGGGGGGGGTTGGTCGCTGCAAATAGCAGTAATAAGCAGCAGTGTTGTTGGCCTGCTATAGGGTATTATCGGGTGGAAGGGTCGGCCATGGTGTTCGGCTTATGGGTGCAAACCGCTCGTGAGGGTTTAGGGATGGAAGATGATGAATACGAGGGGAAGAAATAGAGGGGGTTCTTCTGTTTGGAGGCCAAGAGGAGAGGAGGGGGTGGTTAGGGCTTGGTAGAGGGTTGCTTATATATGCTAGTTGGTGGGCTTTTGGGTGTTGGTTGTTTGGTTTTGGGTTTGGTTCAATAGGGAGGTTTGTATATAGGCCTATTATGGTTTTCTAGGCCTATAATGGTCATTGGCCTTATTATATAAATACTTATATTAATTTAACCAAGGTACACAAAGATATATAAAGATGCGGTTTCCAAAAATAAAAAATTAGAATTTAAACTAGGAGTTGAACCATGCAAAGTTTATGAAACATGCAAGAACTTAAATAAATATAACACCATTAACATGTACATAATAGTTCGAGGAGGCTCTAGGTTATCAAGTTGGTTGTACAAAATGGGTTGGTGTTGCAAATTAAGTCGTACGCAATGGCAAAGGGGTTATTTGTCAAATTCTCGTATTTGAACCGCAAAAGTTGTGTGATCAAACTGAAGCATGAAAATGGGAATTTAAGTGTCATTCGTGTCATGATCCTAGTTTGGCTTGTCTAAGTCTATTATACAAAGTTGGTTAGAAGGTAAGGGCTAATGCATTGCTCAAGATCTCAAGAACATGGTAATGGGTTTCTATAGTTCAATAATTTGCCAAATATTCATTTAAAATAAATAAATAATAAATATAAATATAAATTAGCATAATATCCCTACATAAAAATTAGAGTGCTCACAGCGTATGCAGGGCGAGCGGCTGTCAACCCATTACCAACTCGAACGGACTACTGTGGGACGACTCTCTCCTTTGAAGATTGTAACAGAACTGGGCATTGTCCAAGTGATGCACCTAATCCCGCTGGTTGGCACTCACAAAGTGGTGTAAGTAATCCTCGAGTAAGGAATTGACCCGGTCCGTCTATCCGTCCGTCTGCCGGTGGAAACTGGTAGAGAAGTGTAGGTCCGACCAAAGGATCTTAAACACCTCTATCCAGAACTTTTTCGTGAAGCGGTGGTCTCGGTCGCTCATATTGCTTTCTTGGATGCCCCAAAGCTTCACCACATGAGATATGAACATGCACGCGACCTCCTTTGTAGGTCAGTCTGTTAGTGCAGCTTTGAAGGTGTAACCACTACTTTTTACTTTAGGGGTATTTTGGTAATTTTGTATGTGCTAATTTTATTTTTACTAAATTGTGTTAGTAGTTAGTCTAGAAATAATTAGTATTGCCAAAAATTAATTAGTATTAGACTTAGTGCTAGCTAATTAGAACTAGTTAAGTTGTTGTCATAAGAGGAATATTCTATTAGAATTATTTAGATTCCTTCCATAACTAATTATATTCTTTTTCCACTTAAATTTTGTAAACCCCCTGAATTTTCAAACAATATTCAACTGGGATTTTTCATAATTTTCTGGAATTTTCTGTAATTAAAATCAGGGTTTTAATTACTAAGTGATTTTTTAATTGATAATAAATAATATTAAAATATTATAAAAATAATATTTTTGGGTGTAAAATAAAAAACTGGACTTAGGGTAATTTTTCTGGAATTTATTGGGTCCCGGACCTATTTTAAAACACCTAAAAACTATTTAATTAATTATTTATTCATTTATTTATTTATTTAATTATTTATTTTTTTTAAATCCAGCCCAGCCCGCAAACCCAGCCCAATACCCCGAGCCCGGACCGCGGCCCAGCCCTATATCCTAACGGGTCGGGTCGGGTCCGCCCGGCAGAACCCGACCCGCCGCCCGTCCCGTTTTCCTCCAACTCCGTCCCCCTCCTCCTCGCCGCGTCGCCGTGAGCCGCCCCAGCCTCCTCCTCCTTCTCCCCTCTCCTCCTCCTTCCTCCGCCCCCTCCGGCGCCCGACAGAACCTCGCCGCAGCCTCCGCCGCCACAGAACCTCGTCGCCGCCTCCGCGCCACCAGCCGCTGTGCAGCGCCCTAGCCCCGGCCGGCCTTCCCGCCGCAGTACCGCCCGATCCACCGAAGAACCCCTGAACCCTAACCCTAGGGTCGGACAAGGGACACAGGACACCGTGTCCTCGTGTCGTGTCGGACACAGTAAAGCCTCGATTTTTGAGCCCTGTTCAGGTACTCGTAACTTTCTCCTCGCTGTCCCGTTTCTGATTTCGTCTTTTGCGTTGTGATGCATGACCCTCTCGGTGCCCATGCAAGCCGCTCGGGGCATCGCGTCCTGTGGTGATCGTGAACCGCGATCCAAAAACAGGAAAAATAATGACCCAATTTACCCCAGAACTGGGTACGCCCTGCCAAACGGGATGACTTGGTCGCGCGCGGTCGTCACAGATACGTGCGCATCGTTGATACGGACGTGTGGGATTTTGCAAAAATTGATTCGGGTGTGCGTGCACACCGGGATCAATGTGTATCCGCAGACACCGCCCCGTATCTGCCTTTTCTGAATCATGCCCTAACTTTCTGTACACATGTCGGATTGAAACAAAACTTACGCCATCGGACTCGTAGCGATATGCTGGTCCTGGGACCCAAGTTTGGTTCGATTCTGAGAACGTTGACGAAATCGCGTGTCGTGGGCCCCACAGGTCCCACTCAACGGGCGATTTTGAGATCGGCTCATCGGAATCCAATTCTGGAAGTTCCGTTGGGTTCGTAACATCGTTTCTGACCTGTTGACACTAAGTTTGGTGAATTTAGAGACCTTTGACCCTGACGCATTTTTCGGTGCAAAGCGGGCCCACATGTGGACCCCGTTTTGACCCAAAATTGTCGTTTTTGCCCTTGTCTCCAAATTGGACTCAAGGACAGGCGTTTCTAGCTATTTGATATCTTTTGAGCATGATGGTAATATTTATTTTAGCATCCGGAGATATTTTTGGAAATTTTCCGAGAACAGAACTGTAGTTGGGATCCAAACATCAGGCAAGTACCTGCACTTCAAGTTTATTCTTTATATTATGATAATTAGTTCCTTGCTCTACTAGTACCATTGGATGATTACACTTAGTGTTAGGATTTGGAGTTCATGTCTTACTTTTTGTGTCGGGAGGGAGAATACTAGGAGGCATGTAGTTTACCCTTCCCCCTGTCCTGACTGCTAGCTGTTGGTACGCGAGTGTACCATCAGCCTGATACTCGATTATTCCTAACTGATAGCCGTCTATGACGGCCTGATTAGCCTTATAACCCCCTACATGCCAACTATGTATTCTAAATACACAATCACACACACACAGTTTCTTTATCTTGTTGCAGTTCTATTTTCTTGTCTCATTATAATCCTGTTTATTTCATATCTCTGGCTTATAGCATTTAACTCTTAGTTAATTTTACTACTTATTATGCATATTCTTATCATGATACTTAGTCAGTTCTTTTCTACTTGTCATAATTATTTAGTTTAAGCTTTGTTGTGTATTGGTACTTTGCTCCTTTCCTGACTGGATCCGTTGATATTAGGCGATGATGAGAACTATGCCCCCACCTTTTATGGCCCATATGATGTAGCAGATGATACCATTGAGGAGCCGATTCCTACTCAGGAGACTACCTTTGAGGAGTGGTCAACCAGTTAGCTAGTATTTCCTTTCAGCATAGTAATCGGGTTTGTCTCCGATTTATCTTCTGGTTCTGTAATAAACTGTGGAGTTGTTGTCACAATTTATCTTATGAAATCTTAGCATTCCTATTTCCTGTTATTATCCTTGCCTATTTATTCTTGTGGATGAGATAGATTTAAATTACCTGTGAATACGGTCTAGACAGCGTACTACCGCCGACACTGCGCCGTAGGCTGGACGTACCCACGTACTCGTGCCCGAATATCCGGGTGCGGGTCGTGACACGTTTTTGTGGTGGCCCATGCAGGTCTACGACTAAATTGTTCGGTTTCAACTTAGGGACCGAGCAAGCCTGCACCTAGGATTAGAGTATAGGATCTCTTTCACACTGACTATGGCTTCCCCTCATCCTCCTTCCAATCCATTCTATTCGGATAAAATGCATCCTGCTTGATTCATGTGCTTCCCTATTAGTTCCTTGAGTATAGCCTCTCTTAGAATATATAAGTTCCTGTTGTTAGATGATAAGTAAGGTAACCTTCCTATTAAGAGTACCCCTAGAGTGTTGACACCCCACTAAGTTAGATATCTAGGGAACCCTAGAATTTCTTATCTCTAGAATTGGTTTACCATTACCCCTGATGTATTATGAAGACTTGAGAGTAGCATAGACACAACTAGAGTTAGTTAGAAGTTTTACCATAATGTTTGACCCTAGTGTTTGACCCCAGTCTTGAGGAACCAATAAAAATCTGAGATCGAATGTTAGTACTGAACCTAATGTGCATAGTGAGATAGTGTTAAGATATAGGTTCGTGTCATGATATTAGCAAACAATACCTTAGGAAGCCCAGAGCAACGAGTATGACATACCCTATGAGATCATACCTCAAACAAGGAGAATTGCTCGCCACCTTCACCTTAGGAAACCATGATAGTATCTAGAGCCCCATATTTTAAATTTTATATGTTGATCATCTGCGACCTAACATTCGCTAATGCGCGTAAGTGATTCGTAGTTATCCGTTTCTAGTTAACTCATGCCTATTGGTTCGTGACCTCAGCCCCAACCTAGTAATTTTGAACTTGCTAATAACCTGGTATGCTTTTACAGTTGATAACTAAAGAGATTGTAGAGTCTTTTGTTATGATATATTTGTTTTTATTTTGTGAACTTGAATAATTTGTACCTCCTTTCATCAGCATCTAGCGTACTTATACTTCATATATTACCTTAACTTATGCTGCTATTTTATAGCCTAGTTTTGTAAGCTTACTCTTTATCGAGCTTGTTCATGACATATGTATTATTGGGGAGGCCAACAATAATATATTTCAGAATCAGTGTATTACGGTCTGATCAACCATAGTGCGCTTGGTTCGCTCTTCGTATAACTACTTTACGTGGATTGAGATAGGTAGTGATTAGTAGACGAATATACTTGCCCTAGACATGTCTGACATATCGTATCGGTTACATAACTGTACTAATACGAGCATGCGAACAAATGATTACCAGAATAGAATTTCAGTCCACAACTGCTTGACAATTTCCATTTGAATTCTTTAAACGCCTTGATCCCGATACTTCTGTTCTATCACCTCACCCTTGAACTCTTTATTATTGATCTCCGTCTTCCCTTATTTTGGAAAGACAAAACCTCGTGCTTGGTATAAGTTTGATACACAGAGAATACTAGATATGTCCCATAGGCCGATCACATGCTTGAGAATTATCCTTTCGTAATTAAGGACATATCATATGTGATATGATCGGCGTTGAAGTTTCGAGGATTGAATGACATGAGTAAACATATTAAGGAATATTTTCTTAAGGTATATAGCCTTATGTGATGGATGGATAAATTCTAAGTTGGGTAGCAGTGCATTGTCAACTCGAGATAAATTTCTTTTAGATTGTGACCGAGTAAGATTAGATTGGGAGAGGTTCAAGCCATTCTAATTTTGAAAATCTAGAGGATTAATGGACTTCAAAATTCTTGATATTGAGGACCCAATAATTATACCTTGGGTACATGATTTAAATTTGGAATAATGAAGGTAAAATCATCAATTTGAATTTAGAGGATAAAAATATAGAATTTCAGACTTGAATATTGGTGGATTGTATTTAAATTATTTTCAATTTGATGATTGGGATTAAGAATTAAAATTTGATGGTTGGACTACCTATTTGAAACGTTGAGGATGTGAATGGAGTTTAAAAAGTCGGAGCATACAAAACTTTATAAGTGAAAATGAGAATAATATTGGACTCGGATTACTGCTAGAGGAGATTATAATAGTTAGAGATCGTGAGGTGAAATTTACATGCTTATTTAAAATTTGGAAGATGTTATAAGGATTAATTTAAATTTGGATATGGATATGGATAATTTGAGAAAGTGAGAAGAGATAACCATAGGTGGAAATTTTGATTGTAACAATGGGCATCTTAACCTTGAAGTGATTATAATGGATATGATTAGAATTTTGATTATCGTAAGAAGATTGCGATTGACTTGCCTTATGTACATAAAGTATTAATAGATTATGCCATATTTTAATTTTGAGGACAAAATTTTTATAAGTTGGGTAGATTGTAAACCCCCTGAATTTTCAAACAATATTCAACTGGGATTTTTCATAATTTTCTGGAATTTTCTGGGAATTTTCTGTAATTAAAATCAGGGTTTTAATTATTAAATAACTTTTTAATTGATAATAAATAATATTAAAATATTCTAAAAATAATATTTTTGGGTGTAAAATGAAAAACTGGACTTAGGATAATTTTTCTGAAATTTATTGGGCGCCGGACCTATTTTAAAACACCTAAAAACTATTTAATTAATTATTTATTCATTTATTTATTTATTTAATTATTTATTTATTTTAAATCTAGCCCAGCCCGCAAACCCAGCCCAATACCCCGAGCCCGGCACGCGGCCTAGCCCTATATCCTAACGGGTCGGGTCGGGTCCGCCCGGCCGAACCCGACCCGCCGCCCGACCCGTTACCCCTCACCCTCACCCGCGATCAGCCCGCATCTCCCGCCGGATCCACCGCCTCCGGCCACGCCCCGCTCTGCCTCGCCCGGCCCATGCCCCACGTCCCCGCCTTCCTTGCTCTCCTCCGCCTCACCCGCCGCCATTCCCGGCCGGCCTCCCCCTTTAAAACCCCCTCTCTCCCCGCCTCCGTCCTCCGTTCCCGACCTCGCCGGCTCCCTCCGCCCTCGGCCAGCCCCTCCTCCTCTCCTCCAGCTCCGTCCCCCTCCTCATCGTCGCATCGCCGTGAGCCGCCCCAGCCTCCTCCTCCTTCTCCCCTCTCCTCCTCCTTCCTCCGCCCCCTCCGGCGCCCGACAGAACCTCGCCGCAGCCTCCACCGCCACAGAACCTCGCCATCGCCTCCGCGCCACCAGCCACCGTGCAGCGCCGTAGCCCCGGCCGGCCCCCCCGCCGTAGTGCCGCCCGATCCGCCGAAGAACCCCTGAACCCTAACCCTACGGTCGGACACGGGACACAGGATACCGTGTCCTCGTGTCGTGTCGGACACAGTAAAGCCCCGGTTTCTGAGCCCTGTTCAGGTACTCGTAACTTTCTCCTCGTTGCCCCGTTTATGATTCCTTCTTTTGCGTTACGAAGCCTGCATGACCCTCTCGGTGCCCGTGTAACCCGCTCGGGGTATCACATCCTGTGGTGATCGTGAACCGCGATCCAAAAATAAGAAAAACAATGACCCTATTCACCCCGGAACTGGGTACGCCCCGCCAAACGGGACGACTTGGTCGCGCGCGGTCGTCACAGATACGTGCGCGTCGTTGATATGGACGTGTGGGATTTCGCAGAAATTGATTCGGGTGTGCGTGCACACCGGGATCAACGCGTATCCGCGGACACCGCCCCGTATCTGTCTTTTCTGAATCATGCCCTAACTTTCTGTACACACGTCGGATTGAAACGAAACTTGCGCCATCGGACTCGTAGCGATACGCTGGTCCTGTGACCCAAGTTTGGTTCAATTCTGAGAACGTTGACGAAATCGCGTGTCGTGGGCCCCATAGGTCCCACTCGACGGGCGATTTTGAGATCGGCTCATCGGAATCCAATTCTGGAAGTTCCGTTGGGTTCGTCTCATCGTTCCTGACCTATTGATACTAAGTTTGGTAAATTTAGAGACCTTTGATCCTGACGCATTTTTCGGTGCAAAGCGGGCCCACATGTGGACCCCGTTTTGACCCGAAATTGCCGTTTTTGCCCTTGTCTCCAAATTGGACTCAAGAACAGGCGTTTCTAGCTATTTGATATATTCTGAGGATGATGGTAATATTTATTTCAGCATCCGAAGACATTTCTAGAAATTTTCCGAGAACAGAACTGTAGTTGGGATCCAAACATCAGGCAAGTACCTGCACTTCAAGTTTATTCTTTATATTGTGATAATTAGTTCCTTGCTCTACTAGTACCATTGGATGATTACACTTAGTGTTAGGATTTGGAGTTTATGTCTTGCTTTTCGTGTCGGGAGGGAGAATACTAGGAGGCATGTAGTTTACCCTTCCCCCTGTCCTGACTGCTAGCTGTTGGTACGCGACTGTACCATCAGCCTGATACTCGATTATTCCTGACTGATAGCCATCTATGATGGCCTGATTAGCCTTATAACCCCCTACATGCCAACTATGTATTCTAAATACACAATCACACACACACAGTTTCTTTATCTTGTTGTAGTTCCATTTTCTTGTCTCATTATAATCCTGTTTATTTTATGTCTCTGGCTTATAGCATTTAACTCTTAGTTAATTTTACTACTTATTATGTATATTCTTATCATGATACTTAGTCAGTTCTTTTCTACTTGTCATAATTATTTAGTTTAAGCTTTGTTGTGTATTGGTACTTTGCTCCTTTCCTTACTGGATTCGTTGATATTAGGCGATGATGATGATACCATTGAGGAGCCGGTTCCTAATCAGGAGACTACCTTTGAGGAGTGGTCAACCAGTTAGCTAGTATTTCCTTTCAGCATAGTAATCAGGTTTGTCCCCGATTTATCTTCTGGTTCTGTAATAAACTGTGGAGTTGTTGTCACAATTTATCTTATGAAATCTTAGCATTCCTATTTTCTATTATTATCCTTGCCTATTTATTCTTGTGGATGAGATAGATTTAAATTACCTGTGAATACGGTCTAGACAGCGTACTACCGCCGACACTGCGGCGTAGGCTGGACGTACCCACGTACTCGTGCCCGAATATCTGGGTGCGGGTCGTGACAAATTTGAATTTGAATTAGAATTAGTGAGGAGTGGCATGTTAGTAATTAAACCAAATTCCAAGGAAAAGGACTAGGCCAGCCTATCATGAAAAAATTCAAACTCAATTTTCCTTCCAAATTACATACTTCTTTTCCAAGACACTTCACTTATAAGTCATTTCATTTTCTACCAATTTCTTGATCTAGAATTTGAATTCCAAACATAATTTTCCACCAAAATTATTTTTCCTTCTTCCATTGGAGAGCAAGGATCTTGGAGCACTTGAGGGAGCTTGAAGAGGAGTCCAAGCATTGGGGATCGTGTCCGAATCATCATTCTCGTGTTCAAATTCGGAGTTCTTCAAAGAAGACACACAAACACTAGATAATTCTTTTATTTTCATCAAATTTATGGTTACGAACAACCCTTGGACCTATAGTAACCTTTCCATAGGTGAATTGACTCTCCAATGATAGATCAAGGTCTTAGAAGCCTTCCAATTGGTAGATCTAAGTTTTTGTTAAGCGAAATAATAATTTTTGGTCTCAATTTGGGAAAATTCAAATTGTGTCCATCAAGTGGGTGACTGGTGTCCTTATGAGGACTATTAGTGTCTAATAGGTTGTGTTGGTGCTCTTGTGTCCATAATTGGATACCTAAAAGTACGTATCATGATACGCCATAAAACGGGTAGGTAAAATTGGTAATTTCTTTGTATTGGTGTTCCATGGTGTCAATCCTCTATAAATTCATTTGAATTATTTAGTTTAACTAAATTCTAGCCATATTTTATATATTAATTACTTTTCATATGGATATTGTATCAATTTCCATAGTTCTAGTGGTGTTGTGCTTAGTATCATAGGTATTTGGGAATTTTGGTGCTATTGTGCCATTTTCTTCTAATTTACTTTGAATATATATATATATATATATATATATATATATATATATATATATATATATATATATATATATATATTGTGAGGTGTACTATATAGTGTGGGTGTGTATTATTATGTTGGAGGAGTGTATCATATGTATTGTTGTGTATCATAAAGTGTTGCACACCAAGTGTTTGTTGATAGTTTTGGTTGTGTGTGTTAGTATTGGATAGTGTTCATGATGGGGTTGGATATTTTTCTACTTGAGTATCATAGTGGGTGGGTGGGTGGGTGTCTATTTGTGTCATGTGCACTTGTGTGTGGGTGAGTGTTGGGGAGGTTGTGCCTGTGTGCAGCTTAAGGAGTGCAACCATGTATAATTATGGAGTTTCTTCAGTGTTCAAGTGCTCGGTCCGTAGGTGAGTGCAAGATGGAGAGAAACTGCAGGGAGCCTGGGCATTTTGCAGCTGATGCAAGCCAGATCTGGGTAGCTAGGAGCAGAGGCAACAGTTCTTTGTGGTGTGTTCTGTAGCATTCTAGAAGTTATAATGCAGGAAGGCAGGTAGATAGGTAGCAACAGGTTCTAGTGAGGAAGTTCTGCAGTAGTTGAAGGAGAGAGGGTCTGTTCCTATACTGCAGTTGCAGTTTTTGCATCAAGACAACTACAGCTACATACCTGGGCATTTCAGTCAACAACTTAGTGCAGAGTATTTGCCATGAACAAAAGTTTATACGAAACTTTGTGTTACAAACTATTAAAAGAAAAGATTATAAAAAGATCTTAAAAAAATCTAAGTACAATTGTTCTAGGAAAGTATAGCTATAGAGATCTGATATTCAATCGATCACTTTATTCCTTGGACTACACGACGATGATGAAAAAGTACAAGAGTTTTGAACAACTTGGAGAATTGGACAGTGAAAAAGTCTTTGCCGCAACGACACAATGGGATTCTGTTTCTCTCATTTGGTTCTTTAGTGTCAAAAACTTGACCTCTCCAGTGGATAAGCTGATTAAATATTTATAAGGGTTGAAAACGGTTATCTGAATACGTGCGTATGCAGGATCAATATGCACTGTGTTTTTTGTTGTACGCGTATATTCTGAGGATATGCAATCCACTTTCTGAATAGTGGGTGCACAAATTACTGATGATTTGACAAATAGCTTCCTTTGCGAGAAAAGCTCAGGTCATGGGCATAATTATTTGCACACATCCCACGAAGAATATGGCATGCATGACACGTTGGCATAACCATTCACTGTCAGTTATTGGCATAGGCGTAGTATCTGAAGGCCATAGCCGTGTTGTTGTAAGTTTGGAAATTTAACCTTGCTGGCGCACTCAAAGGAGATGATGATGGTGTACTCGATTAGAGATATCCATTGTTGACGTACTTAGTAGATATAGTCGTACTGATATACTTAGAAGAGATAGCCATTGTTGGCGTACTCATTAGAGATAAACCTTGTTGGCATACTAAGTAGAGACAGCCATACTGGCGTACTTAGTAGAGATAGCCAATGTTGGCGTACTCAGTAGAGATAGCCATACTGGCGTACTCAGTAGAGATATCCTTTGTTGGCGTACTCAAGCAGAGTAACCAATGGAGAAGTACTTGGATTGAGATAGCCGTCTTGAGTCACTACACGACAACTTGGATCTTTAAGCCAAAAATCCTCTGTATTTAATGCCTTGATCTTCTCGACTATTGTGCATGCCTGTCAACTGTTAGGTTCATCTCATTTAATGCATGGATGAAAGGTGACATTGTACGCCACTGTGTTGTGTTGGTTAATCAGTGAGCAGAGTTCGCTGCTGAGATAGAGCATATGGAAAACACCATTGAAGTAAAGTACGTAGAGTACGCTATTGCTTTATTGTTTAGAGTTTACGGAGTAGTACTCCACTGCATTTTGGAGGTGATAATCCTTCAGAGGTGTACATTTTTATGCTTATACAAGATTCCCTTTAAAGTTTTCAAATTTACAAATAAATTTGAAATACTTTGAACGTACAAGCATGGACATTTGGCCCAGATTTGGCGCATGTCAGTAGTATTGGATCCTAATAGATTTCTGACATGGATAGTGTTTGGAAAGAAAAGTTTATACAAAACTTTTGTATTACAAACTATTGAAAAGAAAGAAAAGTACAAAAAAATCATAAACATGAATCTAAGTACAGTTGATTCTGGGGAAGTATAACTGTGAAGATCTGATCTACGGAAGATCATTTTACTCCTTGGACCACTCGACGACAAAGAAATGCAGGGAATGTTCTGAACAACTTGGAGAGTTAAACAATAAGAAAGCTTTAGCAATAATGGAATGAGAAGCTTCTATTTCTTTTCTTCTGTTCTTATATCCCTCTCTGTCCCTGTCTCTCCCTATGCCCTTAATGGATGTACCGATCCTGTATTAATAGAGTTCGATTGGTTCTGCAGCCTCCAGGACAATTGTATATCGTTATTTCATAATCTTAAAAGTCTCCTCGCCCAATTCTATGACGGAGGGTGTTAAATGACGATGTCCTCCTTGCTAGACATCATGCAGAAAGAGAATGAGCCTGTACAAAAAAACATCGAACATTACAGACAAGCCGCGCTGAAGTTGCCCCCGGATAATCCTGAATCCACGTTGATGGACATGTGTAGGAAGAATATGCTTTCGACAATCAAGCTCTAGATTGATGACACCCAATTCAAAGACTGGACGACGTTCATCATTAATGCTTTCGGTGCTGAAAGGAAATTAAAGGACGCCCGACTACTGGGAATATAAATCCCCGTAGATGATGACAGGGGAAATTATCCTTATAACGACAACAAAGGTGACAATAGTGGCCGTAAAGGCAAAGGAAAGAAGTCCCTTGTTGCCAATATAGCCAAGAAGCCAGAACAGAAGCCGACAGAGGCTCCAAAGCCGAAAGAGACTTACTCTTTCAAGGATGATAATGTCGCGGCAATCTTTGATGTACTGATAAAGGGGAACAAGCTCCGCCACCCCGACATCAAGCACCCTGATGAGGCAGAAGACGTAAATAATCCAAGGTATTGCCGCTACCATCGGTACGTCCATCTTGTGATGCGAGATTGCTACAAATAGAAGCGATACATCTCACATATACTTGATTCTAAGGCCCTCAAATTAGATTTTGAGAAAAAATGGTAGCCGCTAACAAGGTGTCCCTCCAGTTTAATAACTTTACGGCAACGAAAGCCCGAGACGGGTGGTACCAATCCCAAAGGCCACCATGGAGGTGTTTAATCTTGCACCAGCTCGCGATCAAACCGTCGGGCTGGTACCGCTCAGCACACCATGGGACGAGATCATGTGGGTTCACCCAGACCTTGCTCCAGATTTGATGCAGAAAGTGACGCCTTCCGCTATCAAGTCCAAAAGACGGAAGTCCAAGTCCTTCCATATGGTGTCCCCCACCACTGAGGAAGCTATGGTAAGGGTGACTATATCGAGCCTTACATACCAGCGGGACGGTAATACTCCCAACGATGATTCTCCGCCAACAGTCATACTCACTGCACCTACGACATCAGATCCAGGTCCGTCCTAACCTCCAGCCACATATAAGTCCAAGCAGAAAGAAACTCATTTCGATAAACTATTGCACAAAGATACGTCGCATGGGCTAGAGAAGCCCTATGACTTCGATATCCTGGCATAACTTGCCAATATTCCGGCGAAGTTGTCTCTGTTAGAGCTTCTCCGACTCTCCAAAGACCCTCGGGATGCTCTGAGTGAGGCATTGAAGAATACCGACACCTACTTGGCACAGGTCAAGCTGCCAGTTGAAGATCCTGTGGCATGCCCCCACTGTAACAATGTGACGGAGGTAATACCCAGTATCACGTTCTCGCAACAAGATATGTTGCTGAAGAACAATAGGCATGGCCGCCCTTTGTATTATACGGGGAACATCAACGCCATCAAGGTGGACTGGATGCACATTGATCTGGGTTCGTCCATCAACATCATCCCTGAAGTCTACTTCAGACCTTGGGCATCCCAATGCATCGGCTGACGGCCACCAATACTACCATCAGTGGCTTTAACGCTTGGAGGAGCTACCCTCTGGGCAAAATTCTCTTGAAATGCCAAATCGATGACTTAAAAATAGAGGTCACTTGCTACACCATAGACATGAACGTATCCTACAATGTCCTGCTGGGGCATCCATGGATACACGAATACATGATCTTGCCATCAATCCTGCACCATTGCCTAAAGTATGCTGACAACCATGGAATGGTTAAGACAGAGTTCACCGATGTCGATCCCTTCAAAAGGGTAGAGGCCTACTACTCTGATTCACCCATGTATAAACAAGTCCGCCAGGATGAAGAAGGGAATAATGCCGACAACGAAGCAGAAATCGGTGCGACCTCAGGCAAACCTTTGATAGTCCACCTCAAGGGACGTACTCAGAATACAACCCCTCCCATCTTTGTAAAAATACCAAAGAAGGCACCACAACCTCTGACAGTACAACTGCCAAGTCGTAAGAAGGACCCAGTGTCGGCTTCTGCCCTCGAACCCTTGGTGGTCAAGCTTCGTAGGAGGCCTCCAAAGTCCTCGCTCATATTGGAGACAAATTTCGAGGAAGATGAACTAGAAGAGTACGTGGCCGCTCATTGTAACTTCCCTTCTCTCTACGATATAATTCCGGAAGATGAGATACCTTATTTCATCAATAAAAGGCTATATTTGAACTACTCGGATATTTGAACTACTCGAATATTACACATCTCAAGGCACTATATTTCCTGGAGCACAGTCTGGGTTTGCACCTGCATACGCAAGTAACTACTACCTACGCAATAAACCAGATCCTACCTAGCTAAAGTTCCAACTTTACGGTCCCAACAAGAAGGAGGAGAGACAAACCCATCATCTTCGGCAGGGTAGAATGCCCCCAGTCCTTCGTCCCGGAGGAACAAGAGGCAGAATATAATACGGACAAAATATAACTTTTCCTGTTCAATTGTCAAGCCAAGCGCCTCTTCCAAAAGATGGATTATGATCTTAAGAGTGACCGAGGTCTAAATCACGACAAAGGTCGATGACTGCCCAAGCATCTCACGGCTCCGACAGGCAAAGCCGAGGATTACAACCACATGACCCGGCATGGCCTGGGGTACGTAACACCTCCATCAACCCTCGAAGCCTCGAAGGAAGTAGATAAGTCACACTTACACTCTTCAGAATCCTCTACGTGGGACTCTGACACCAGTATCGGAGACCACTTTAGACAAATATTATTTGTCAACATGGAGACAACTGGTCTTGAGGAAGACAACGAGGACTCACCTGAACTTGTTGAAGTAGAACCGTGGGCCCAAGGCCTAGACGCACAATGGGAGATGCAGTTTGAACAATGATAACCTTCTTCTGAGGACGAAGTCATACAAGTTAATCTGGGCGACGAATCCTCCCATAAACCTATCATCATCAGCAAGAGTCTAACTGATGAGGATCGAATTCAAAATAGTAAAATTACACAAATGCCCTTATCTGGAAATGTGGTGGTGACAAGTCTACCCTCCTTAAAAAATTTCGTCCTCGAAATTGGACTAAACTAGGACAAGAATGAAATCAGAAAAGAAAAATACCTCAAGTCTAGAAGAGGTACGGGTATTGCTCGCGCATTTCTTCCTCTCTCTCCCAGGTTGACTCCCTTGGAGAGTGATATCTCCATGCAACACGAACCAAAGGAATAGTTTGGTTTCGCAATACCTTCTCTCTGCGGTCCAAGATCTCTACGGGCTGCTCGGGGTAGCTGAGCGCCGGACCAACCTCAATCTCCGAGTGGTCAAGTACGTGACTAAGGTCTGCCATGTACCATCTCAGCTGCGACACGTGGAATACATCATGCACTCCCTCTAATGCAGACGGCAAGTCTAGTCTATACGCCACTGCACCTATCCTTGCAAGAATACCAAAGGGTCCGATGTAGCGTGGGCTAAGCTTCCCGCCTCGACCAAAACGAATCATGCCACGCATCGGAGAAATCCGTAGGAATACTAGATCGCCAACCTAAAACAAAATAGTCTCAATACGCAATCTAAACAAACAAACATAAGCCAGAAAAATAACGATCTATACCTGAAACTCAAGGGGTCTACGGTGGCTGTCGGCCCAATGCCGTTGTCTGTCCTGCACCACTCGCAGTCTATCTCTGATGAGTTTCACCTTTTCTGCTGCATCCACGACCATTTCTGGTCCTAGCAAGGCTCTCTCTCCAACGTCGTCCCAAGATAACGGTGTACGATACCTCCGTCCATAAAGAGCCTTAAATGGTGACATCTCGATGCTGGCCTGGTAGCTGTTGTTGTAAGCGAACTCTACCAGGTGCAGATGATCCTTCCAAGAAACTCCGAGATCTAGAACGCAAGTGCGTAGCATATCCTCGAGAGTCTGAATAGTCCTTTCAGACTGCCGGTCTGTCTGGGGGTGGTATGCGGTACTGAACTTGAGCTGAGTGCCCAAGCTAGCCTGTAGACTTCTCCAGAAGTGGGAAGTAAAACAGCTATCCCGATCTGAGACGATGCTTACAGGAACTCCATGAAGCCTAACGATCTGTCGCACGTACATCTTTGCTAGCCTCTCTATCGACGTGCCCACCTTGAAAGGTAAGAAATGGGCTGATTTAGTCAACCTGTCCACGATGACCCAAATCGCGTCCTTCCCTCCTGGAGAACGTGGAAGCCCTGAAACGAAATCCATGGTCACGTGCTCCCATTTCCACTCTGGGATCGGTAAAGGTTGAAGCAAACCACCTGGCCTTTGCCGGTCTGCCTTTACCTGCTGGCACACTAGACACCAGGATACGAAGCGTGCTACCTCGCGCTTCATTCCATACCACCATACGTGCTCTCTCAAGTCTCGATACATCTTGTTGGTACCGGGATGCATCGAGTACTGAGAGCGGTGTGCCTCCTGCAAAACCTCCTCGCGCAGTTCCCCGCTCGGCACACATATCCTCGTGCCGTATCATAAGGAACCATACTCTGCGATAGTAAAGTCGTCCGACAATCCTGCCCGAACATGTGCCCTGATCCTCCTCAGAGCCTCATCATTATACTACGCAGCTCTGATCCTGTCCATCAGCTCGGACTGTACCTGTAATCCCCACATCTGAATCTCAGTACCGGGAACTAACACCTCAATCTCCAAGCTCTTTAAATCAGCCAACAAATGTCTATCTGTCGTCAAGTACATCGCCATCGGATACCTGCTCAAGGCATCGACGACTACGTTGGCCTTCCCCGGGTGGTACTGTAATAAAATATCGAAGTCCTTCATCAACTCCAACCACCTCCTCTGCCTCATGTTCAGCTCCTTCTGTGTGAACACATACTTCAAGCTCTTGTGGTCTGTGAAGATCTCCACACGCTCTCCGTACAGGTAATGTTTCTACATCTTTAGAGCGAAGATAACTGCTGCCAACTCCAAATTATGGGTGGGGTAGTTCTCTTCATGAGGGCATAACTGCTTGGAAGCATAGGCAATTACCTTCCCGTGCTGCTGAAGAACACATCCCAGACCCTTCCCTGAAGCATCACTGTAGATGGTGAAACCACCTGTCCCTGCTGGCAACGTCAAAATTGGAGTTGTCGTCAACCTCTTCTCCAGCTCATCAAATGCGGCCTGGCAATCCTCCGTCCAGACAAAATCTACATCCTTCCTAGTCAGTCTGGTCATCGACGCTGCAATCCTGGAGAAGTCTTGTATAAACCTCCTATAGTATCCTGCTAGCCCGAGAAAACTCCTGATCTCAGCTACCGAACTGGGGGTAGCCCACGACTCCACTGCCTCGATCTTCTGTGGGTTAATCGAGATTCCGTCACCCGATACCACATGCCCAAGAAATTCAACCTTGTCAAGGAAGAATTCATACTTAGAGAGTTTCCCGTACAGCTTCTTCCTCCTGAGAGTCTCTAAGACCAACCTCAGGTGCTCTTCGTGCTCCTCCGGGGTCTTGGAATACACAAGAATATCGTCGATGAACACTACCACGAACTTGTCAAGGTACTGGTGGAACACCTTGTTCATCAGGTTCATGAATACTGCCGGTGCATTGGTTAAACCAAATGGTATCACCATGAATTCAAACTGGCCGTATCTGGTCCGAAAGGCTGTCTTCGGCGTGTCTTCTCTCTTCACTTTCACCTGGTGATAGCCTGACCTCAAATCTATCTTTGAAAACACCCTCGCCCCGCTCAACTGATCGAAAAGATCATCTATCCTCGGCAGCGGATATTTGTTCTTGATAGTGAGGTTGTTCAAAGCTCTATAAATAATGCACATGCGCACCGTGCCGTCCTTTTTCGGTACGAACAATACCGGAGCTCCCCATGGTGATAAACTGGATTTGATGAAGCCTTTGTCCTGCAGCTCCTCAACTTGCTTCTTCAGTTCTGCCAGCTCGCTGTTGTTGACTCTATAGACATATTGTGAAATGGGCTCCGCTCTTGGAACCAAGTCTATAGAGAATTCAACATCTCTGTCTGGCGGCAAGCCTGGCAACTCCTCTGGAAATACATCCAGGAACTCCGCTATCAGAGGATGTGGCAACTCCTCTTCTTCCGCCCTGGCTCCGCAAAATGTGCTCTTCCTCTGTTCCGCTGCTCCTCTGATGACCTCAAACTCCGGCTCTCCTGGTAGTCTAAATAATACTCTGCCTCTATAATAATCTATAGTAGCATGATGCCTACTCAACCAGTCCATTCCGAGTACAATATCATACCCCGGAAGTGGCATGACGAGTAAGCTCACGCTCAACTCTCGGCCTCCTACTGACACCTTCCGGTCCTTGCAGTGATCACGGACTAGGATAATACCTCTACCAGTCATGATCTTGCAAGTCCTAGCTAATGGTTCTGTGTCTAAATGATGTCGAAGTACATAAGATACAGACACAAAACTATGGGAAGTGCCAGAGTCGAATAAGGTAAATGCGGGAATACAATCGAGAAGAACCGAACCTGTGATCAAGTCTCTTGCTGGCTCGATCTCCTCGACTGCCATGGCGTACGCTCGCCCCTGGGGTACACCTCTCTGCTGCTGATACTGGGCGAACCTCTGATGTTGCGGTGGAAGTGGTGCCCTCTGTTGTTGGCCTCCTGGTACGGCAGGTACCTTGTCTGGTCCTCTCTGGGTGGCTGCTCCACCCTGACCTGGACAAATGGTAGGGCAATCCCTCATCTGGTGTGTCGTCGATCCGCACAACAGACATGAGCCCAATCTCTTCCTGCAAATCTTTCTAGTATGTCCTGTCTTCTCGCAGTATGTACACTGGATGGCGGGCTGAGTCTGCCTCTATTGCTGCTGCTGGACCTGCCCTCGGGCTGGTGCCTGGTGCTGCTGCTGAAAGGGCCTCTGCTGCTGCTGATAGTGTGGACGCTTGCCTGGTCCCGCACTACTGTTTGCTCCTCCGGAAACATCGCGTCCCCTCTTGGGCCTGAGGTCCAAGTCGTCCTCGGCTATCTGGGCATCAATCAATATGCCCTCGTAGGTAGCTGTGCGACGTCCCAACGTGCGAGACTTGATCTCCCTTGCCAGCCCCTTCCTGAACTTCCGGGCCCTGTCCCCTGGATCTCTAATCATCGATGGTGCGAAGCGGCTCAGGCGGCAAAACTCCGCGGCATACTCATCGACGGACGAGCTCCCCTGGGCTAAGTCATGGAACTGACTCTCCAAAGCTCCCAGGGCAACATCAGGAAAGAACTTCTCCTTGAAGAGCTCCTTGAAGGCTTCTCAAGTGAGTCCCCTGTCAAGGAGTCTCGGCTCTGTGTGAAACCACGTCAAGGCGATGTCAAACATCTGGCTGCCGGAGGCCTAGATCTGGAGAGCCTCCGGAAGCTGCGCCAAGCGCAAGTTCCTCTGGATGTCCTCTAGCCAATTATCGGCGTAGAGTATCCCTTCTGTCCCCTTGAACTCCCGAGGCATCATCCTCTTGAAGTCCACAATGGTGCCCGGCCTCTGGTGGTGCTGACCAGGATGCTGCTGCTGCTGAACGACTCTCTCCACAGCCTGGAGAGCCACCTGATGAGCATTCTCCATGTTCACCCTCATCATCTCTGTCTGGGCCTGGTGTGCCTCAGCCTGCACCCTCTGGGCTTCTGCTGACGTCCTCTGGGCATCGACCATGCCCTGAATCAAAACGAACATCTGTGCTCCATCGACGGGCACACCTCCTGGATACTGAACTGGTGGTGGTGGTGGTGGTGGTGGTGCCGTCGTAGCTATGGGGACCCTCTGAACAGGTGGTGGAGGACCCCCGAATGCTGCAGACACTCCCACATGTACTGAAGATGTAGGAGGTGCTGCAGATGTCTGTCCGGCAAGGCGAGAGGTGGCAGACCTCTCTGACTCTGCTGCTCCGGGTCTCCGGGATCTGGTCCTCGGCGGCATCCTGAAGACAGATCGAAGGATTTAATTAAGGCAATAGACACGATATCATCAAGGAAGGACAGTAAATTTCTAAAGAAAAAATCATTAAGAGTAGTATTATAAGAATCAGAATTTTCTAATTATGATTGAGCATATCCTCGGCCTAAATCCCTATTTCCTAAAACAGGCTCGTAGTAATACTCTAAGCGAGCACCACTACGATATCGCTCTAATGCGAATCTAGGACTCGACCTGCATAGGCCACCACTAAAAATGTGTCACGACCCGCACCCAGAATTTGGGCATGAGTCGTGTGTACGTCCAGCCTACGCCGCAGCATCGGCGGTAGAACGCTGTCTAGGTCTCAACATAATATAAATCATGTCAATAGTCTCAACTCCGTATGGAGTACAATGATAATAATTCACAGTTCTATAAAAATACTCAATCACAAGCTATAAGAAATAATGGCACGAAGAGAATGGAAAAGAGTTCTATAATAAACCAACCACAATAAGTCCAACTCAAGTCCTGGGCCTAGATGACCTCACAAAGTCACAAAATAATAAATCAACTCAGTCTCAGTCTAAAACAATAAATACAGAAGAAGTAATCTAAGTACAGGCAGGTAAGATCTCCTC
The DNA here is from genome assembly GCA_036927795.1 of Iris macrosiphon. Classification (NCBI taxonomy): domain Eukaryota; kingdom Viridiplantae; phylum Streptophyta; class Magnoliopsida; order Asparagales; family Iridaceae; genus Iris; species Iris macrosiphon. Next base: position 60,967 of record JAYESA010000088.1, on the reverse strand, counting down.
TAGAATAGGCAACTCCTCTGGGATTTCCGGAGTAAAATTTCCCTCTAATCCTGGGCCGTAATGAGTGGGGCACAAGTTCTCCAAGTCCTCTAAAAAATGTTATCCAGTCAGGATTGGAGCGAAGCACAAGCACTAACAGCAGTTTCATTAAATTGACAAAAACTATAAACAGTGTAAGAAATACAAGATGAGAATAAATACTAGAAATGTAAAGTACTGGAGAAATGAAATAGGCAATAGAGCATCTAGCAATGAACAATAACAGTGAATGCTAGAACAAGTGAATCTGAATAAAGAATAGACATCTAGCTAAGTGTTTGAATTATCAGTTTATTATGTGATCGGCTTGGGACTAGATCAGGCTGGTTATATATGATTAGGTATGATTCTTGTAGGTCAGGCTAACCATATGGTTAGCTATGATGCATGTAGTGGTCAGGCTAATCATATATAACAGCTATGATGCATGTAAATGGTCAGGCCGCACCCGACGTGAGAAGTGGGGTGAGCTATGATGCATGTAGATGGTTGGATATGATCACATAATCTACTAATAGTTTCCCATCCCCCAGCTAGCACGATGGATTCCAATCATGACTCCTCATGATGGGGATCTAGGGTGATAACCCGTGTATCCATAGTGTCGGAATCAAGTATGTAATACAACTAGATTATAGAAGTAATCAACAAAATGAAAACTGTCAGAGAATGTACTCGCCTGTGGTCCTGAGCAAGATGTGAGGATCGATGTCCAAAGGGAATCACAATGACCTATATAAATAAAATATAAGTGTTAAATGGTGGTGTGGAAAGTTAATTATAAATAATAACTAGGATGATGTTTCTAAGCTATTTCTAGGTCTATACTAGGTCTACTAGTCAACCTTAGTCTTATTCTTATCTAATTGACCATACTAAGAATACCTAGCTTATACTAGTTGATAACTTAACTAGTAACTTAATACCTAATACCTATTTGGTATCTAACCTTACCAACTATACATGATACCAATTAACCAATACCAAATACTAATGATAGGCTCACTGATATTGTCACTGATACCATAAATTCCTACACTACCACACACATATACACAGGAACACACTCTAGAGTCAACACTGATACACACTGAGGTATTAATTTGCACAGTTTCACACTGCTCACAGAATTCTCATTACACAGTCACACACTAGAATGCACATAGGACTCACTGACCTGATACATTGATTCCTAACACTGATACTAAAACCCAAATGCCAACACACACTGAACAGGAACCTCCCTGCACACTGAGAACACCCAGGTATTGGCATACCTACACACACATTGGCACTTACTGATACATTGGCAGTTACTGATACATTAGACCTATACACAGGTATTCACAAAACAAAATACTGCACTCTCAGCTCACTGGTTATATATGTCCTAACACTGAGGCTAACACTCACAGAAAACTCCCTCACTGGCACACACATAAATCAATACACTGCCACACTTCTCTCTCTCACACTCATACAACATTCCCGTTCAAAATTTATACACAGAACTTCCCCCTCTCCTGCACACATTCAGTGCACTGGTTCACACACATCACACAGATTACACTGATACACTACAGTCACTTAAGTTCACTCACACACAGCCACACACTCTCTTCCCCATCTCTGATACACACAGACACATAGGTTCACATAGGTAACACTGCACAGGTAATTAACTGACTGAGACACATGTGAACACTAGGACACTCCTAAAACAGGGATACATACACACACTGCTAGTACACACAAATTAACTCACTGCACACACATATACACTCAAATTAGTGACACAGCACAGCCATTGAAACCCCTATACTGCTCACTGAAACATACAGGTATTGGCACTGATACACATTGCACACACACAGATTTGAGTTCACTGCTCTCTCTCCCTTCTCTCAGAATTTTACACTCAATTTCCCCGACTGTGCACAGGAATCCCCACAGTGCACACAGCACACAGCACAGTACCTCACAAGACTCGACTGTTCTGTGCTCCCTCAAATCACCACCCACCTATACACACTATGCAAAAATAGTTATGTATATAGAGATTGGTATATCAAAATGCTGAAATTAAAATACAGGGATAGGCAAAAACCCTAAGAAACATATCACCAAACACTTGGTATGCAGAAAAATGGGTTTACTCAAGAACATCATGAATCCTCAAATCAAAACCCTAGATCGAGTTCAAACCTACATATATGAGATGAAATCTGCCTACATGTAAACCCCTATGATTAAGGGTCCACGAAAATTGGGGAAAACCAAACGTAGGTCACCCAAAACCCTAGAATTTCCTAGGTCTTCATGTAGGACCTACGAAATCAAGATCCATACAACAAGGTAGGTTTTCTAATGGCCAGCAACAAGAAAAACAGAATTAAAATGGATAGAAATTCGGATTTTACCTATAGGGAGATGGTTTTCCTATGAAAGTTCTTCTTCCCCAAGGTTCCTTGACCCAAGCTCCTTGCTTCCCTTTGCTTTGGAGATGGAAGATGGAATCCTAGGGTTTGATTCCGAATTTGGGGTGGGGGAAATGGTTTTTTTTTCTTAATGGAGGCTAGGGTTTGGTTTCTCCATGAAGAAAGGGTTGAGGGTGGCTCCCTTTTATATTAAAACTAGGTTAGGGTTTCTAATGCATAGGTTTAGGTTAAACCCCCATGTTAGGTCATGCAGAACTCAATTAACTCAGGTTTAGTCATTCTAGGGTTTGAGGTTCAACCCTAAAATTGGAATTCTAGAGTTTGTCTAGAATTTGGGTTTCAAACTAGGGTTTAGTCATTAGGTTAGTCCTAATGAGTTCTAGGGTTTGACCTAACCCAAACACAACTAACAATATATAAATAGTTTATAAAACTCAGCAAATTAATTTAATACATAATTATTCAAAATAGTGAAATTACACAAATGCCCTTATCTGGAAATGTGGTGGTGACATTCATGCTTCTACATTGGCTGCTGCTTGGAATTTGCTAAAGGGGGGCGACTTGGAATTGTATGGGAAGGAGCTAGCGGGTGAATGGCTAAGGGATTTGTAAAGGAATGGTTTGGAGTAGTTATGGTTAATAGGTTATTAATAATATTTTCTTTTATTTTTATACTCTAACTCTTTTTTTCTTTTATAATATATATGTATATATATATATATATATATACTCATAGAAAAATTCTAGATTATATTAATGCACACTATTAAGCTAGCAACTGCTCAAGGGGTCTCCTACATGAAATAAATTCCAAAAAATTCATAATTGCTCCATAAATCCCTTAAATGCACATATATATATATATAAATACATAGAAAATTCTAAAAAAATATATTTGTGCACACCATTAAGCTAGCAATTGTCCAAAGGGTCTCCTACATGAAATAAATTCAGAAAAATTCCTGACGGTCCCATAAATCCCCTAAGTGCACCAACACCTAAAATAAAAGTTAATAAAAATATATTTCTCCTAATTAGCCATTAATTACTATAATTTAATTAATAATTAATAATAAAAAAAGATTTATATGATTTTTAGGATTAGGGGTCTTACAGACTCCCCAGGCCTTGACACGTATCATTACACGTCACAGAGTGAGTTCATGTAGGGACGCGTGCCTCACACTCGACTGTCCATCGGTATGAGCAATACGTGTAACGGTATTTAGCTTAGTTGTTTATTTCTATAGAGACTTGCATTATAGTACGAGATGTCCATGTCGTGTTCACGACTTGTATATCTACATTGGGCGGGGAAGACGACTTGTAGGCGTATGGGACACCCTTTTCCTTTACACTGCTGCCACACTCGACGGAGTGATATGGACGATATATACTATACTGCTGCCACGATCTTCGGAGCGATATGGATAATATACTATACTGTTGCCATGCTCTTCGGAGATGGACGTTATTATACAGTACCCTTGTATGGGGGTATATGTGGCATATACTAGCCAGTCATGCCGATCGGTGAATTACGTCAGCATATGTCTAGCCTATACTTTCCCATACACTCAAAGTTGTCCTCAAATTTGCATTCACTTAGATGGTTAGTGCACCCCTTTATTTATTCAGTATTTACTTTATGGCATGCTTCTATGTATCTTGTTATGTCCCTCTGAGGACCTGGTTCCTTTCCAGGTGTAGATGTTCATGAGTATTCGCAGGAGCGCAGACCCGGACTGGCTACTTATATATTTCGAGGAGGTCTTCTCTTTGAGTCTCGTGATTGGTAGATGTTGTACTTATACTGTATTTATCTTGTTTATTCTATATTCTAGTTCGGCAGTGGATTATTTCCATCCGACTGTCATCTTTAGATACTTCATTTTGTGATCTTGTTATAGATATTGGTTATTCATTATATTTGATTTTCTGTGGATGAGATTAGATTATACCATGTGACTAGTGATAGCTTTTACCATTTGTGAATTATTGTTCATAATACAGCGTACGCATATGTTATGGTTTCCATATATTGGAGTTGCCATATACATGCGGCTGACATGCTTACGTGTCCAAGTCCTGCATATTTTGGGACAGGGGCGTGACATGAAGTCCACTCTAGTGTCTGGCCTTTGTTGTTGCTGTTGCTGGCAAGGATGCTGTTGTGCAACTCTCTCCACTGCTTGGAGTGCCACCTGATGAGCATTCTCCATGCTCCCCCTCATCAGCTAAGTCTGCGCTTGGTCCGCCTCTTCCTGCACCCTTTATGCCTCAACCTGAACTCGCTGAGCCTCTGTCAACATCTTCTGAGCATCTACCATGTCCTGGATCAATGCGAACATATGTGCCCCATCAGCGGGCACACCTCCTAGAAATAGAATTTGTGGTGGTGGAAGGTCCTCCGTAACATCCGGGACAACCCTCTGGATAGGTGGAGGAGGAGGACCCCGAAGGCTGCAGAAACTCCTACATGAATTGGTGAAGTATTAGGAGCAACTTCAGTTGTCTGGGTAGCAGGTCAAGAGGTGGCAGACCTCTTGGAAGCTGCGGGTCCCGATCTCTGTGACCTAGTCTTCGGCGGCATCCTGAAGACAGATCAAAACAAGAAAAAATCAATTAAGGCAAAAGATACGATATCATCAAAGAAGGACAGTAAAATTTAAAGGAAGCAATTATTCAGAATAAAAAAATAAATTTAGAAATTTCCTAATTGTGATTGAGTATACTCTCATCCTATAACCTATCTCATGCTCGTAATAGTACTATAAGTCTGAGCACTACTACGATACTGCACTAGTTGTGACCTAATCTTACTCTTCTAGTTCTGCATGGGCAACCACTAAAATGTGTCACAACCCGTAAACGGAAATTGGGCATGAGTCGTGGGTACGTCCAACCTACGTCGCAGCATCGGCGGTAGAACGATATCTAGGTACAACATAGCTATCTATCAATGATATTAAACCTGTCTATATGTCTCAACTCCAAACGAAGGACAAGAATATACATATAATCATTAACTCATAATGTACTCAATCACAATAACTATAAGGAAGGTAAATGGCACGATAAAGATATAAAGAAATACGAGAGGCAAAATAATATATGTCTCAACAAAACAGAGTCTAAGAGTCTAGCTATGTCAATACAAAATAGGTCTCAACATAATACAACTCAAGTCTATAAGTCTGAAATAATCCAATACATAAATAAACTAGGCTAAGTGTTGTCTAAACAACTGCGGGTGATATCTCCTCCAGATGGAGTGGCTCCTCTAGAATCTTTGGAATATAATCGCCAACTACTCATGGGCCATAATGGGTAGGACAGAAGTCCTCAAGACCCTCTAAAAAATGTTTTCCAGTCATGATTGGAGCAAAGCATAAACACTAACAACGATTCTAATTATATTGATAAAAACTATTAAGTAGTGAGTAAGAAATATATATGATGAATGAAAAATAGGAATGTAAGTAAGACTAGGGAGACACGTAATCATCATACAGAAATAACTAGCAGTGAACAAATATATGTGAATGCTACAAATGAATGTACTCGAGCAAGAATAGAAATACTGGCTAATTACCATAAAATATTAGTTTATTATGTGATCGACTTGGGACTAGATCAGGCTTGTTATATATGTTGGCTATGATACATGTGAGGTCAGGCTAACCATCTGGTTATCTATGATGCGAGCAAAAGTTAGGCTAATCATATATAACAGGCTATGAGGCATGTAAATGGTCAGGCTACACCCATCCCCAGCTAGTACAATAGATTCCAATCATGACTTCTCATGACAGGTATCTATGATAGTAGCTTGTGTATCCGTTGTGTCTGAATCAAGTATACACTACAGCTAGAAAAATAGTAATGATCAAAATAATAAAAACTATCAGAGAATGTACTTGCATGTGGTCCTGAGTAACGAACGAGAATCGATGTCCAAGATGGAATCACAATGACCTATATATCAAATAATAATGTCAAATGTTGTTCATGATATGATGAATAAGTTACTAAGTAAATATGTGATTTCTAGGTCCAAACTAGGTTGTGTTGGTCCTAACAAGGTCAATTAGTCAAGTACCTTGCCAAAAATAGGTCAAATACTAGTTTGTCTCTAGGCATCTAAGTTAAAATCCTAGGAATATTAACTACTCTAGTTAATACATATATACATATAATATATATATACACACCAGTACTAAGGGTATCTCAACTTATTACTCCACACTAACACTACCTTGCTATTGGTTTAAGGTAAACTAATACCTTAGCTACATAACCCAACCTAATATCAATACTTACAAGTTGAGACTGACCCTTAACTAGACTCAATAAAACTTAATTGATAATAGCTACTAATCATATACTACCTACTGACATTAACTGCCAACAATACCTTAGGTCTAATACCCTTAGTATATAACCTACCTTGGTGTCAAGTTGGTATCTCTCATGAATCCAGGTTTAAATACATACTGCTGCTTCCTCGAGTGTTTGGACACTCAAAACATAGCTCCACCCAAAACTCAGTCAGTTCACTCACTGTACACTTGGACTTCGAAGTGCACTATGCTCACCTCACTGGAATCACACCCTCCCCCACATGTATTGGTCTGAACTTGGATTAAGACTGATATCTCACTTGGTATTAGTAAACTTAATTCTGATTTTAGAAGTTCACTCTGCATTAAGACTTTACAACCTCACAACTGAACTTTACACTGTATAATACATGGCCTGCAGTAAACTTCCTCACCTAGATTTGCCCGACCTGGAAACATTCTGCCTCCTTTGGTTCTCATATTCCTTCAACTCTAAACAACATGACTGTACTACTGTCAGTTACCTACTAAATCACTCCAATAATGCAGTTGGATAAGCATGAACCGAGTGCCCCTTACACTGCCAACTAAGAACTCATCTAATACTCAACCAATCTGCCTTATACTCTTGTACATTACTGATACAAATGTATAAGAGTATAACTTAACGCTTTGACACAGCAAGTTGCTCTGAAATACCCTCCTACTGTTGTTGTTTCCTATAGCAAGCAGTGATCCTCTTTCCCCGAACCTCTGATACCTACTAATACCAATTTTCCCCCTCTCCAAAAACCCGTGCACTCAAGTGACAGGTCAGTCCCCCTCTAACTACTGATACCTCAAGATATCAGTACCAAATTTTCTAGGCATGATACTCCTATTTCCTCACTAATTACCTACACTCCAATATACAAACAGCGCACACTAGGTACTAAAGTAAAGTCCCTCCCCTCATACTTCTCTACTCGAGTCTCCCTGCACCTACTCTACACAGGTATTCCAAATTGACACCAACACTTCATGTGCATCTATGGCAATTACAATACCCCTCACTGATACTCACATATATAAAAAATACACTCACTCTTAAGACAATGACTTACACTAAGTTTTAGTCCTGGACACAAACCCCCGAGCTTTCAGACATGCCACACACTTACCAGATGCCACAAACTCATTGCACTGCTCTCAAGTAGGATCACCCCTACCCTCTGCACAGTGAACACAGTCACCTCTCCACGCAACACTTACATGTGCACAACACACACTATCCCAGGGAATGTTAAACTGAACCACAGTGTCACCTGAGCATAGTGTACTTCTCGAGCACAGTCACTACTCCCTCCCTGTCAACCCGACCCCGTTGTGTGAGCACAACACACACACACACCCAAATATATATATATATATATATATATATATATATATATATATATATATATATATATATATATCACCAATAATGCTAAGTATACTCAAAACATAATCTAGTAGTCATTTTCTCAAACACTTTGAGGGCACCCTTAGGATACTCTCTTTAGTGTCTTAATACTCTATCAACCTTCATGCCAAACCCTCAAATACTGTATTAATAATAAAATACATATTAAATACATCTATTTACAAATATTTTAATTAGTTATAATGAGGAATAGATAAACACATCTATTATTATAAAACCCCCAAACTATGCACATAACTTCATGAAGAAAATACTATGTGTAAACCCCCCTCAATTTATTCTGTAGATAGTTAGAGTGGACCAGGAAAATTTTTATAGATAATATTGAGGTTTAGAGTAGAATATATTTATCTGGAATTTTAATCCAATTAATTAAACCCTTGGCGCGCACTATCGTTGTCTAATTATTCGGAGCCCATTTTCAGCCCATAAATTTCGTACAAATATTGTACACTCGACTCAACTCGCCAAATTAGGCACTGGACCTTTCCGTCACAAAAAGTCAGTTTCCGTTGTGCTCTAAATTAATTGCACAACTTTTCGAATCCGAAATCCATATTTAATTCGGTGTCGGACTCCTGTGTCGTTACTCTAAATTTTGGGATACCAACTTAACCCGTTGAGCCGGACCAACAAAAGGGTCCAAGACTGACTCCAAGCCCCCACCATTTTTGGCTTTTGTGCCATTTTCGGATTTTGACCCCAAGTGCCCCAAATTAAATTAAATTCGCGGGACGCTTATTTCTATTTAATTCGGGATTACCAACTTGGTAAATCCTATTTAAATCCTAAATTAATCCCAATGCCCATTAGTTAAACCCGTTCCTCACCCACACTACCCCCTCGTCATACAATTTAATAAACGCAATTTTTGGCACAATTTTCGCATTATTTTATGTGTCCATGCAAATTCCCGAATTTACGGGGGCTAATTTGCAATTAACAAATTATTGGCAACACCTCATTGGTCATGATTATCTTTAGGGTCCCAAAATGGGATCCCAATCACATTCCCTCATGAAGGAATCCCACCCCTATCCATAATGCATCACAACCATCCATTCTATTAATTCCAATCATTCTCCACCACTCATTCCTACACACTATCCTATTTAATCCCCTCCCTCACACACATATCCCTAGGCCGGCCCTAATTTCAAGGAGAGCATTGAAAACCCCCCTCCCTCAATCTCTCTCCTCCCACACATATTCGGCCGACCCCCTCCCCATTCCTTCTCTTTTCTTTTCTTCTTCTTCTCCTTCTTCTCCTTCTTCTTCTTCCCTCCAACTTCACCACCCACTTCCCTACTTCACCAACACCATACTAACCTTCACCACCACCACCTTAGCCCCTTCCCACACCCCCACGGCCGTGCACAGCCCACACCCCCACGGCCACTGTGCACAGCCCCTCTCCCATTCGGCCGACCCCCTCACCATCAAGCTTCACCACCACCACCATCGAGCACCATCAACTCCGGCGAGCCTCATTGAGGTTCACTTCTCCACCTCTTTTGTAATAAAATTCTAGAATATTAATTGTTTTAAATAGGAGTTTATATAAGGGAATAATGTTAATTATGGAGATGTTAATATGTTGTTAGGGTGATATATATATTATGTGGATATGTATGGTTAATGGGAGGAGTATTTGAACTAAGTAATTATGGGGTTACATTGAGTATGCTAATGATGTTTAAATAAGAACATGGATGACGTTATGTTAGTGAAGATTAAACATGAATAATGTGTCATGGATATATGCATGGGTGAAGGAAATAATAAATAAATTATATGTGGATTAATTATATTAGAAAGAAGGTCCTTGAATATATATAAATGGTTAGGTAGGCTTACGGAGCACTATGTGTTAAAAAATACTTGGGTTAATTCAAATAAGGTTAATGTGAATGCATATAAAAATTAAAATGACTTGAGGATGGTTTTAATGAGGTTGACATGGTTTAATATTTATGTAGTATAGTGAGAATATATCTTGTATTATAAAGTTGGTTTTGGATGTTGAAATTAGTGGAAATGAGGGTGAATACAACTTGTGAGAAAATAAATACGATATTGGGCATCTGACGATGATTAAATAGGGTGATCAAAGACTTGGGGATTCGGCTTGTAGTATGTCGGAGAAATGTATTTGTGTTAAGGTGCATTGGGGATTAGGAATGTTTCCTACATGAAGTATTACAATTTAATCAAGGTATGGATTCGAGGAAAAGTGAGTGTTTGACCTTTAAATAAATAATCGGGGTCTATGGTACATGATGAAAATTGTAGATTTAATTATGGAAAATTAAATTGAGAAGAGTGTACAGATAACTACTTGAATTGCTGTATTGTACCGATAGTCAACTATGGTCAACCCCCTAGTGTCTTGTCCCTGTGAGTCGTATTTGAGACTGAGTCTAGAAGTAGATGTGTGTAGCACACTTGCCTGTCCTAAGTGGTTTATTAATTCTGGTTTGTATCTCTTCACTAGGTATTGCGGGACCTGAGGACTTGGACGCGGTACCCGATCCCCGTCATCAGCAGCCGCACGCAGGCAAGTGTACCTTGCCACCCTGTATTTTAGTTTACAGATATTTATTGTTTCGTATGTACATTGTGCACGTAGTTATATTGACGTTCGGTACTTCCCGTCTGGTTCATAACCGGGTGAAGACGTACGTCGTAGCATCCTAGGAAGATTGTCGGATGGTTCATAGTATCTCGATATGCGTACCTGAGTTTATCGATACCCCAGGACACACTCATACACAGTGATCATGCCAGATTCCTGTATCCTGATACTGACATCATGACCAGAGACTGGTACGACCTTAGGGTCGCGTCTGTTGAGTTTTTTTTCCTTGTGTCGAGACTGTAGTTAGAGGTTCAGGTTCAATGCACAATCGTTGACCGCTTGGGAAGGGAAAGACAGTTACTAGACGTTTGGGCTACTCTGCACGCGCTTATATATGTATATGTAGTGATCCTGTTTCATAGTGTAGTGATCCTGTTTCATAGTGTAGTGGTAACACCCGTGTGTCTCTATGCTCGGAGCTACGGTACGACCCGTGTGTCTTTGTGTTCGGAGCTGCGGTTTTATTTTGGACAGCCCACGTGTCGAACATTGTCTTTAAACTGTGTCACACTAGTTGGTTATGATAGAGTACCCTGTCGTACACCTGTACTTTCTGTTTACTTGGCATGCTATATTTCTGTACCTTGTTACGTCCCTCTGAGGACCTGGTTCCCTGCCAGTTTTGTAGCATAGACGATTACGGAGCATTTGGAAATACTGATGGAGTGGCATATCTTGCGAGCATGGTACCAGGTACTCACATTATATCTACCGACATTATGGTTATTTTACATTGATTATTCATCTGCTGTTTTAGCCTAGTTTTGTAGACTCATACTTCTTCTCGAGTCTATTCGAGTTAGTGTGTTATTGGGCGGCCGACCTTAGCACATATAGCTCTTTCTTGTTGACTGATGTACATTGTGGATTGAGACATAGAGGTTTGCATATATAGAAAATTCTAGATAGTGCCCTTTATATTACAGCTTATACGTATTCGAGTCAGACCAGAGTCTGGTCGAATGCATAGCTGGCGTGTCACGTAATCCTGGTCCTACGTATTTTGGGACTGGGGCGTGACATGTTTTTGTGGTGGCCCATGCAGGTCCGATTTAAATCGTCTTGGTCACCTGACTGTGCCAAGCGAGCCTGCAAATTAGGAAAAGATATTATGATTGTTGAATAGGATCTCAATCCATAATCGATTTAAAACTCTTTGTATGTGATTATCGCCCTTGGACTTCCACTTTGCATTCGTTCAATCTTCGTCAAATATCGCTATCCTTGTTTCTCGTCCCCTATTATTCGGGGAGACGAATGCTTGTGACTGATGACTTCCCTCCAGAAGAAGATTGAAGACCAGACGACAGAAGACAGAATTTGTATACCTTTCCTTGAGGAAATTATTACCTTGTCAGGATAGATTGATGGGTTCTTTGGATTCTAGAACTAGTGTGGAAGGTTGGCAAGAGAGTTGGACCCAGTGGTACCCTACCCGTGCTGGAGGTAACAGTGATCTTAGAAGTATTTAGAGCTAGAAGGATTGTTGAACATGACCTAGAATGTTTTATGTGAATGCATAGCCTAATGATGGAAACTAGTGGTTGTATATGATAGCAATACCAGGAATGATATTATGGACTAGAGGAGATAAAATTTCAAGCTCTCACTTGGAAATAAAATAATAGAAATTTTAGTATGTGAATATTAGTATGATTGTTGACATCATTATTATAATTGTAATTATGACTTGGAGAGAGAAATAACGAAAAGAAGAAATTCGAGGAATAAAATTTTAGGGAAGACCTTGAGGAGAAGAGAAATTATACATTAGGCAAGAAGGAATTTTTCTTTTGGAGGATTATTGTGGTAAACAGAACAGGAGAATTTATTTTGAGGTTAAGTCTGGACGATGTCACCATCCTAGCAAGAGTTGATTGAGCCAATACCACGCGACACTCGATCGTCGACGTAGTTGCATTTATATTTTTAGGCCACCAGGTTACCCTGAGTTGAGTTCAGGGAGCCTAGGAGTATGGTGTCCATCTACCTTAGGGGTATACAATTCAGGAGGTAAACCAGTGTACTACCATGTTATAGCAGAGTTGAGGATGTTTTCTAGATAATCTTTTAGGCCTGCCACCTGACAGAAAGAGTTTGTTACAGAGTTGACTCCAAGAGCCGAGCCGATTATTTTTCCGTCTTCGGACTAGCACCGACAGAGTTTGGTTGAGTTGAAAGTCCATAATAGAGGACCTCTTAGACAAGGGTTTCGGTCGGGCTAGTATTTTTCCATGAGAAGCAACCATCTTATAGTATCGAAGAAGGACGAGAAGGTACGTCTGCGTATGGATTTCAGGGACGGTATGTTTTTGTATCGATTACAGGATTTAATGCTGTAATGATAAAGAACAAGTATCCACTGCCGCGCATCGATGATTTATTTGATCAACTTAGCGGCGCATATGTATTCTCGAAGATCGACCTCAGATCCGGATATCATCAGATCAAGGTATGGAAAGAGGACATCTAGAAGACGGCCTTTCGGACGAAGTATGGCCACTATGAGTTTCTAGTCATGAGCGTTTCTTTTGACCAACGCGCCAGCAGTATTCATGTGTTTGATGAACAATGTCTTCCACCAGTACTTAGATAAGTTCGTGGTAGTATTTATAGACGATATCTTGATATATTCCAAGAGCCAGGAGGAGCATGAGAGACATCTCAGGATTGTATTGGAGACGCTGAGACTGGAGAGGCTGTATGCCAAACTCAGCAAATGTGAGTTTTGCTTGGATAGAGTACCATTTCTGGGACACATAATCACCGGTGATGGACTATCAGTTGATCCGGAGAAGATAGCTGCAGTAGAGACCTGGCCTACCCCTACATCAGTTACGGAGGTTAGGAGTTTCCTCGGACTTGCCGGATATTACCGGAGGTTCGTGGAAAACTTTTCGAGGAAAGCTGTGCCTATGACGCGACTGACGCATAAGGGCGAAGAGTTTATCTGGACCGACGAGTGTCAGGCGGCTTTCGATGAGCTGAAGAAGCGTCTGACATCAGCACCGATTTTGACACTACCCTTAGGATCAGGAGGATTTGTAGTGTACAGTAATGCGTCAGTGAGCGGATTGGGATGTGTACTGATGCAACACGGCAAGGTGATAGCCTACGCATCTAGACAGTTGAGAGTTCATGAAAAGAACTATCAGACACACGATCTAGGACTAGCTACAGTAATATTTGTACTGAAGCGATGGCGACACTACCTTGATGAAGAGCATGTTGAGATTTATACAAAACACAGAAAGTCTGAAGAATGCCTACGCGCAGAAGGAACTCAACATGAGACAAAGGCATTGGCTAGAATTTATGACAGATCATAATATCGAATTGCAGTACCATCCTGGCGAGGCAATGTAGTAGCAGATGCCTTAAGCTAAGCCAATGGCCTATTTTTATAACTCATCGCCAGTGGTTAGAGGATTTTTCATGAACTCAGGATTGAGATTGTATTGCCAAGCATGGATGAAAAGATGGCTGGTCTCGAGGATTCACTCCACATTTATTGAGAGGATCAAGGCAGCCTTGCCTACAAATATGGAATTTAGACGACAGCGAGACAGGACAGAGGCCGGCATACAAACATGATTCAGAATTCATGATTCAAGGAGACAGAATATTGAGGCATGGAGATCGCCTATACGTTCCAAGTGGCGAGCTACGCCAAGAGTTGATGACCGAGGTGAATAGCTCGACTTATTCAATTTATTTCGGGGGTACGAAGATGAACCAAGACTTGAAGCAACAATTCCAGTAACATGGGATGAAAGGAGAGATTAAGAGATTCGTAGCAAGGTGCTTGGTATGTAAATGAGTCAAGGCAGAATACCTGAGAACTGTAGGACTATTGCAGCCGCTTCCCATTCCCGAGTGGAAGTGGGAACACATTACCATGGACTTCGTCACATGATTTCCGTGGAGCTCTAGCGGGAAGGATGCAGTTTGGGTTGTCGTAGACAGACTCACCAAGTCTGCACATTTCTTGCCCTTCAGAGTTGGGCAATCCACAGAGGTACTAGCTGACATGTATATGAGACAGATGGTACGATTACATGGAGTGCCTGTCAGCATCGTATCGGATCGTGATTCCAGATTCACGTCACATTTTTGGCGGAGTATGCAGGAGAGCCTAGGAACTCATCTCAAGTTCAGCACTGCGTATCATCCACAGACTGATGGACAGTCAGAGCGCACGATACAGATATTAGAGGATATGTTGAGAGTGTGCATGATTGATTTTGGAGGATCTTGGGAGGACCATCTACACTTGGTGGAATTCTCCTACAATAACAGTTACCAGGCCAGCATACAGATGGCACCCTATGAGGCACTGTACGACAGGAAATATAGGTCACCAGTTTGTTGGAGTGACGTGGGAGAGCATCAGATACTTGGTCCGAAATTGGTGACACAGACAGTAGAGAAGGTCAAGCAGATTCAGAGCCACCTGCGCGCAGCACAGGACAGACAGAAACACTGGGCAGATGCGCACTGCAGGCCATTGGAGTTCAAGGAGGGTGACCACGTATTTTTGAGGATATCGCCCACTCGTGGTACCATCAGATTCAGAGGCAGAGGCAAGCTGAGTCCAAGGTATATCGGACCTTTTGACATTCTGGAACGAGTTGGCGAAGTGGCTTACTGTCTTGTATTACGTCCATCATTAGAGGGAGTACATGACGTATTTCACGTATCGAAATTGAGGAGATACGTCGCAGACCCTAGCCACGTGCTTGATCATTCAGAGATTACAGTCGGGCCTAGTCTGTCTTACGTAGAGCAGCCAGTTGAGATCCTCGATCGCAGCGAGAAGACCTTGAGAGGACAGACGATTCGACTGGTCAGAGTGGCATGGAAGCACCATTCCACAGGCGAGTCTATTTGGGAGTGCGAGGATTCTATTCGGCAGTGATTCCCGTACTTATTTGAGGAGCAAGGTACGAATTTACGTACGACAATTTAATTACTAGTTGTTTTAAATTCTGTTAGATATTATCGTGCTTTACTTTTAATTTCGGGGATAAAATTTTTTCTAAGTTGGGAAGAATGTAAACCCCCTCAATTTATTCTGTAGATAGTTAGAGTGGACCAGGAAAATTTTTATAGATAATATTGAGGTTTAGAGTAGAATATATTTATCTGGAATTTTAATCCAATTAATTAAACCCTTGGCGCGCACTATCGTTGTCTAATTATTCGGAGCCCATTTTCAGCCCATAAATTTTGTACAAATATTGTACACCTGACTCAACTCGCCAAATTAGGCACTAGACCTTTCCGTCACAAAAAGTCAGATTCCGTTGTGCTCTAAATTAATTGCACAACTTTTCGAATCCGAAATCCATATTTAATTCGGTGTCGGACTCCAGTGTCGTTACTCTAAATTTTGGGATACCAACTTAACCCGTTGAGCCGGACCAACAAAAGGGTCCAAGACTGACTCCAAGCCCCCACCATTTTTGGCTTTTGCGCCATTTCCGAATTTTGACCCCAAGTGCCCCAAATTAAATTAAATTCGCGGGACGCTTATTTCTTTTTAATTCGGGATTACCAACTTGGTAAATCCCATTTAAATCCTAAATTAATCCCAATGCCCATTTAATTAAACCCGTTCCTCACCCACACTACCCCCTCATCATATAATTTAATAAACGCAATTTTCGGCATAATTTTTGCGTCATTTCATGTGTCCATGCAAATTCCTAAATTTACGGGGGTTAATTTGCAATTAAGAAATTATTGGCAACACCTCATTGGTCATGATTATTTTTAGGGTCCCAAAATGGGGTCCCAATCACATTCCCTCATGAAGGAATCCCACCCCTATCCATAATGCATCACAACCATCCATTCTATTAATTCCAATCATTCTCCACCACTCATTCCTACACACTCTCTTATTTAATCCCCCCCCCTCACACACATATCCCTAGGCCGGCCCTAATTTCAAGGAGAGCATTGAAAACCCCCCTCCCTTACTCTCTCTCCTCCCACACACATTCGGCCGACCCCCTCCCCATTCCTTCTCTTTTCTTTTCTTCTTCTTCTCCTTCTTCTCCTTCTTCTTCTTCCCTCCAACTTCACCACCCACTTCCCTACTTCACCAACACCATACTAACCTTCACCACCACCACCTCAGCCCCTTCCCACACCCCCACGGCCGTGCACAGCCTACACCCCCACGGCCACTGTGCACAGGCCATCTCCCATTCGGCCGACCCCCTCACCATCAAGCTTCATCACCACCACCACCGAGCACCATCAACTCCGGTGAGCCTCATTGAGGTTCACTTCTCTACCTCTTTTGTAATAAATTTCCAGAAAATTAATTGTTTTAAATAGGAGTTTATATAAGGGAATAATGTTAATTATAGAGATGTTAATATGTTGTTAGGGTGATATATATATTATGTGGATATGTATGGTTAATGGGAGGAGTATTTGAACTAAGTAATTATGGGGTTACATTGAGTATGCTAATGATGTTTAAATAAGAACATGGATAAGGTTATGTTAATGAAGATTAAACATGAATAATGTGTCATGGATATATGCATGGGTGAAGGAAATAATAAATAAATTACATGTGGATTAATTACATTAGAAAGAAGGTCCTTGAATATATATAAATGGTTAGGTAGGCTTACGGAGCACTATGTGTTAAGAAATACTTGGGTTAATTCAAATGAGGTTAATGTGAATGCATATAAAAATTAAAATGACTTGAGGATGGGTTTAATGAGGTTGACATGGTTTAATATTTATGTAGTATAGTGAGAATGTATCTTGTATTATAAAGTTGGTTTTGGATGTTGAAATTAGTGGAAATGAGGGTGAATACAACTTGTGAGAAAATAAATACGATATTGGGCATGTGACGATGATTAAATAGGGTGATCAAAGACTTGGGGATTCGACTTGTAGTATGTCGGAGAAATGTATTTGTGTTAAGGTGCATTGGGGATTAGGAATGTTTCCTACATGAAGTATTACAATTTAATCAAGGTATGGATTCGAGGAAAAGTGAGTGTTTGACCTTTAAATAAATAATCGGGGTCTATGGTACATGATGAAAATTGTAGATTTAATTATGGAGAATTAAATTGAGAAGAGTGTACAGATGACTAGTTGAATTGCTGTATTGTACCGATAGTCAACTGTGGTCAACCCCCTAGTGTCTTGTCCCTATGAGTCGTATTTGAGACTGAGTCTAGAAGTAGATGTGTGTAGCACACTTGCCTGTCCTAAGTGGTTTATTAATTCTGGTTTGTATCTCTTCACTAGGTATTGCGGGACCTGAGGACTTGGACGCGGTACCCGATCCCCGTCATCAGCAGACGCACGCAGGCAAGTGTACCTTGCCACACTGTATTTCAGTTTACAGATATTTATTATTTCGTATGTACATTGTGCACATAGTTATATTGACGTTCGGTACTTCGCATCCGGTTCATAACCGGGTGAAGACGTACGTCGTAGCATCCTAGGAAGATTGTCGGATGATTTGTAGTATCTCGATATGCGTACCTGAGTTTATTAATACCCCAGGACACACTCATACACAGTGATCGTGCCAGATTCCTGTATCCTGATACTGACATCATGACCAGAGACTGGGACGACCTTAGGGTCGCGTCTGTTGAGTTTTTCCTTGTGTTGAGACTGTAGTTAGAGGTTCAGGTTCAACGCACAATCGTTGACCGCTTGGGAAGGGGAAGACAGTTACTAGACGTTTGGGCTACTCTGCACGCGCTTATATATGTATATGTAGTGATCCTGTTTCATAGTGTAGTAATCCTGTTTCATAGTGTAGTGGTAACACCCGTGTGTCTCTGTGCTCGGAGCTACGGTACGACCCGTGTGTCTCTGTGTTCGGAGCTGTGGTTTTATTTTGGACAGCCCACGTGTCGAATATTGTCTTTAAACTGTGTCACACTAGTTGGTTATGATAGAGTACCCTGTCGTGCACCTGTATTTTCTGTTTACTTGGCATGCTATATTTCTGTACATTGTTACGTTCCTCTGAGGACCTGGTTCCCTGCCAGTTTTGCAGCATAGACGATTACGGAGCATTTGGAGATACTGATAGAGTGGCATATCTTGCGAGCATGGTACCAGGTACTCACATTATATCTACCGGCATTATGGTTATTTTACATTAATTATTCATCTGCTGTTTTAGCCTAGTTTTGTAGACTCATACTTCTTCTCGAGTCTATTCGAGTTAGTGTGTTATTGGGCGGCCGACCTTAGCACATATAGATCTTTCTTGTTGACTGATGTACATTGTGGATTGAGACATAGAGGTTTGTATATATTGAAAATTCTAGATAGTGCCCTTTATATTACAGTTTATACGTATTCGAGTCAGACCAGAGTCTGGTCGAATGCGTAGCTGGCGTGTCTTTTAATCCTGGTCCTACGTATTTTGGGACTGGGGCGTGACACTATGGAACCCCATAAAAACTCATTCTCTCCCTTTATAGGTATTCCTAAACCATGGGTGAGCTTCTAATGGTCCACAAAACAAATAAAACAGAATTTAAAAGAGAGATTTCATAATTTTACCTCTTGGGAGATGGATTCCCAATGCAAAACCAAGGATTCCCTATGAAAGGTTCTTCTTCTCCAATGCTCCTTGAAACCTAAGCTTCTAGGCTTCTTAGATGAGGGAAATGAGAGGGATTGGGGTTTGATTTTCCAAAATTTGGGAGAGGAATGAGGGTGGTTTGGGGAAGAACTCAATATAGGGTTTTATGAACATTAAAAGCACTTGGGGGAGGCTCCTCCTCTCCTATATATAGCCGGCAAAGGGACCTAGGTTTAGCTAATGCATAAAGTCCAATATTCCCTCTATGGTTGTCATGAAGAGTTATTTGATTGGTGAAATTTTCATTTCTAATGAGAGGTTTTGACTAGTTTCTAATTAATGAAGGGAAATGACTAGTTGGTCCAAAATGACTAGTCTAAGGTTGAGTTTGATGGTAACATCAAGTCTAGCACACTAACCCATATTATTAATAGAAATAATATATATACTATACATATTATATATATTATAAATAATATATATACAACTATTATAAACGACAAAAATGTCCCTATTCTAGAAATATGGTAGTGACACTACTGCACCCCTCAAAAATGAGAACTCCTCCCTATCAGGTACATGAAAGATAACCTTGCCACTATAGCAATCTATCGTCGCGTGTCTCGCACTCAACCAATCCATCCCAAGGATGACATCATAATTGGCCATAGGAAACTCTATTAGCCTCGCGAGAAACTCTTTCCCATACATACTAACTCTACATGAGAGATGTACTCGATCTACTCCCACGAGACCATTACGAGTAAGTATATTCAACCTTACAGGTAAGGACTCGGACTCCAATCCAACTCGTGTTGCAATGCATGCAGATATAAATGGATGCGATACACCAGAATCAAATAAAGTTAAAGCTGAATGAAAGTGGACGGGAAATGGTACCTTCCACCACCTCTTCTGCTGCCAAAGCCTCCTCTATCGATAGCAAGAAAGCTCGACCCTGTCCTCTGGGTGCTGGTCACCTCTGCTACTGACCTCTATGTTTCGCCTATGCCGGGGCCTATGTATACTGCTGTGGCCTCTCTTGGAATGCTTACACATGTGGAGTCAAAGGCCTCATAATCTACGGTTGTACTGGTGCTGGTGTCCTGAATTGCGGTACTGCTGGCCGAACTACTGACTGGGCTGATGATGACCCAATCTGGTTCCTTTTGGGATATGTCCTGACTATGTGGTCTGAAGCCCCATATACCAAGCACAATCCTTGTGCCCTAAGACACACTGATATAATATGTCCAATTTTTTTGCAATGGAAACAACTATGGGAAGAAGAAGAAGATAACGCGTCTGGGATTACTGTTGAGATGACGCTGTCCTCCTTGAGGATCCAATCGTCAGGGCTCGAACTGCCGGAACTGGTGCTAATGACTGGGATGATGATCCTCCCCAAACGTTAGGCCTCTTCTGGCCCCCAACTCGATCAATAATCCTCTGCGATGTATACTCATACATCTTGGATGCCCGCATCACCGTATCAAAGGTCTGAAACTCATGCTGCTCTACTGCCAAGATAATCTCTAAATGGATTTCCTGCTGGAACCTCCTTGCCCTCTCCAACTCGGTCGCTACCAAAGTAGAAGCAAACCGACTAAGTCTCACAAACTCCATCGCATAACCGTTGATGATCCTACTCTCCTGCATGAGGTTGCTAAACCTCTGCTGAAGCTCGTAACATGTTACGACCCGCACCCTGGATTTGAGCATGAGTTATGAGTACGCCCAGCCTACGCCGCAGTATCGGTGATAGAACATTGTACAAAAAGCCACAAGTAATCTATAACTCACAACATATATACATCTCCACACTATACTCAATCACAGGCACTAGTTTAAAGGAATACACCAGGATAATAATAAAATAATAGTCTTGATGCAGGTTCAATGAATCTCCAAAACTAAATATCCAAATTATAATATTCAAAATGCTTTAGAAAAACTGTCGAAGAACAATCCAGTCCAAAAT
Organism: Iris macrosiphon; assembly: GCA_036927795.1. Lineage (NCBI taxonomy): Eukaryota > Viridiplantae > Streptophyta > Magnoliopsida > Asparagales > Iridaceae > Iris > Iris macrosiphon. The sequence goes on along the minus strand of JAYESA010000088.1, from coordinate 39,467 downwards.
AACTAACAAAATCAACTACTACTAAACTACTCCATTGCAGACGGTATCTGAGCTGCTAACTATCCCTGATCCTCTGGAAGGGCAAAATCAGGCTCTATTATGTCGCTAGCATACGGTCCATAATGTGTAGGGATTGCATCCTCATTGTAGTCACCTAAAAAGTTTATCCAGTCATGTCATGCCTCAGTCCCAAAATACATAGGACCAGAAATATGCAACATGCTAGCGCATTCGACCAGACTCTGGTCTGACTCGAATACGTAAAAGCTATATAATAATGGTCACTACCTAAATAATCAAGTAAATATCTATGTCTCAAACCACAATGAACAGAAATACATAAGAATGAGCTACATGTGCTAGAGTCGGCCGGCCAATAACACACAAACTCGAATAGACTCGAGAAGAAATATGAGTCTATAAAAACTAGGCTACAACAGCAGATGAATAAACAATATGAATAAAATAACCATAATGCTGGTAGAAATGATATAAGTACCTGGTACCAATGCCTGCAAGACAAGTAACTCTATCAACAACTCCAAAGGCTCCGTAATCGTCTATGCTACAAAACTGGAAGGGGACCAGGTCCTCAGAGGGACGTAACAAGTTACAAAAATAGTATGCCATAGTATAACAGAAAAAACAAGTACAACGCCGGTGTAATCTAGCATAACCACCTAAGTAAGACACAATTTTGAAGATAATATTCGACGCGTGGGCTATCCAAAATAAAACCGTAGCTCCGGACACGGAGACACACGGGACGTACCACAGCTCCGAGCAAAGAGTCACACGGGTGATACTACTACTCCGGATACAGGAACACTACATAAATAGGGCATATACATATATATAGAGCGTGCAGAGGAGCCCAAACGTCTAGTAACTGTCTTTTTCTCCCAAAGCGGTCAACGAGTGTTTGCTAAACCTGAACCTCTATCTAACAGTCTCGTCATACTGAAGTAACTATCAACAATCATGACCCTAAAGTCATCCCAGTTTTCGGTCATGCTGACAGTATCAGGATACAGAAAATCTGGCACAATGACGGTGTCTGAATGTGTCGTAGGGTTATGATGTAACCAAGTGTGTACATCAAGATGTTGCGAACATCTATCAATCGTTACCAGACGCTACCGACGAACGTCTGCACCCGGTTATGACCCGGACACGAAGTAACGATTCTGATCCAAAACACGAACAATGTATATAATAAAATAATAAAAATTTGGTAACTGAAATACAGGGTGGCAAGATACACTTGCCTGGATCCGGATGCTGAAGATGTGTCTCCGGTACAACGTCCAAGTCTGCGGGTCCCGTTGTACCTAGAGACGAGATACAAGCTCAATCAATAAACTGTCACGATGCTAAAATAAGAGGTGACACACGTCTAGCATGGGCTTCAGTTTTAATTACACGGCTCACATAGAAACAAAGCTAGAGGGTTGACCAAGGTTGAATAGAGGTACGTCACATCTAATACGACCAGTCATCCGTATAACCTCATCAAATCAAATCCTCTATCCCCTATATTTATCATGGTATTTTTAGTAGTTCGAGCCATGATCATCCTCAGATTCCACCCTTGCATTCACAGACGTTAACATGCACATTTTAAAAATACTATCCTCAAATAACATATTTATCAATTATCCAACCTTCTGTTATATAACCATCATTACCATTTCACAATAAAAACTACTCCTCAATTAAATTCATTATTATTTATCAGCTCTCAATAACTGACTAATATTTTGATATCACACACCATTTCACAACAACTAAACTTGCTCCTCAATATCCATCACAATGCATATAATAAAATATATAAAACCCTAAAATCTCATATGGCATTCATAAACCCTAAACTCAATATAGCATACATAAACCCTAACTAAGTTCTATATAACAATAAATAGTACTACACTAAACAAGGAGATGGAAGAGGGGTTACCTCGGTGGCGGCGTGTGGTGGCAGCGTCGACGCTACGGTTAGCCGGAGAAGGTGGTGGTCGACGAGTGAAGGTGACGGGGTAGAGGTGAAACCGCGGTGGGTGGCAGCTGCTCGACCGAGGGTGGTCGAGGCTCGTGGAGATGACAGTGGTGGTCGTGAAGGTGGTGGAGATGGCGGTGGTTCTGCTGGGTTGGCCGGAGTGAGAGTGGTGGTCGAGGGAGTAACGTGGAGGTGACGGTGGTGCGAGGGGGAGACGTTGGTCGTGCAATCGTGTGGAGGTGAGGGCGGGTGGAGTCAGGGTGGAGATGGTTGGCCGGAGGATGGACGTGGCAATGGTGGCACGTCGGGATAGAGAAGGAGATGCGGTGGGGGAGCTCGGCCGAGGGTGGCCCAGGCTCAGCGGGATGGTGCTGGTGATGATGATGATGGAGAAGACGATACGGGTCGACGAGTAAAGGTTGGTGTAGCGGTTGCTTGGCCGGAGAATGGTCGAGGATATGCAGCCGCTGCTGGAGGTGGTCGTGGCAGGGTAGCACGTCGGGTTGGAGGAGGTTAGTGGTGAAGGCGGTAAGCTGCTGGAGTAGTCTGCGACGGTGGAGGAGTTGTGATTCGCCGGAGAAGGTGGTCGGTGTAAGGGCAGGCAGTTCGTGTAGAAAGGAGAAGTGGAGAGGAAGAAGAAGGAGAAGAAGAAAAATAGAAGAGGGGTTCGGCTGGTGTAGTAGGAAGAGGGAGGAGAGAGAGAGAGAGAGAGAGAGGAGGATGGGTTTTCTATGTTCCTAGGGATTAGGGTTGGCATTGGGAAAGGGGGTTGAAGGAGTGATTATATAGGTGAGTGTGTGGTGAGGATAAGTGGTTACATTTTGAATGGAGGGTCCAGATTTCACATGGAGAATGTGTATATCAAAAGGGAAGAGAGGGGGTTGATTTGATCGGTCAAGAGAGGGAGAGAGGGTTTCTTTATTGGCCTTGACCAATAGGGTGGTGACACCTATCACTATTTTTGTAAATAAGCCCCTTAACTTTTGGGTATTTGCACAAGCATGAAAAATAATGGAGATTTGGTGTGGGAAGTGGTGTTTGGTATTATGTAGGGTGGTGGGGTATTGTGTGTTATGCATGGGCTTAATGAATGGGGTATTGGGTTAAATTGGGGTTAAGTTGGGATTAGTCAAAGTTGGTATCCCCAATTTAATTAAAATAAAATATTATGTGCTTTTAAATTAAATGGGGGCACATGGGGTCTCAATTTGGAGTGACACAAAGGTCATGAACCGTATAGGCTTGGTGTCAGTCTTGGACCCTTTAATTGGGTCGGCTAAATTGGTTGAGTTTGTGTCCCAAAATGGATGACAACGACAAAGGTATGCGACACAGGATTAAAGAATGGATTTCGGGACTGTGAAGTTGTGCAATTAAATTATAGCACAAGGGATTGTGTTTGTGAGTGACGGAAAAGTCCAGCGCCTAGGTTGGCTTGTCAAGTCAAGAGTGCAACAATTAGTTGGAAATTATGGGCTATTGTTGGGCTCCGAATATTGCAACAACGGTAGGGTGCACCAAGGGTTAAAATAAAGAATCAGACAACTGCAACATAAATTCTAAACCTCAAATACCTTGACGCTACAACAAAAATTTCTAACCCTATCTAGTCTACCTAAAATAATAATTGAGGGGGTTTACATCCTTTCCAACTTAGAAAATTTTTGTCCCCGAAATTAAAAGGATAGCACGAATAATAGCTACAAGAATTTAAAAGTAAACTGGTGTTTGATAATAAATAAAAGAAATTGAAACTAGGTTTATACAAAACCCTTTCTTTGGTTTACAAACAAGAAAAAGAAGTACAATTAACCCTATACGAGGGTGTTAAGTACAAAAATTTGATTCTGGGGAAATATTGCTATAGGAGTATGATCTGCGGTCGATCACTTTGTCCCTTGGACCACACGATGACGAAGAAGTGCTGTAGAAAAAAAAAATAAGAAGCTTCAAAGACTGCAGGAGGGATTGAACTTTCATTGCCAAAGTAGTCAATCAACACTCTCTGGATATACTCTCTTTTCTTGAAAAATCTTTGACCTTTCGACCCTGGACCTCCGTGGCCGGAGGTCTCTATTTATAGGGTTCAGCTACAGTCGGCGTAGAAATCGAACAGCGGAGAGAGTTGTACCTTTTACGCAGCGATTATAATAACTGCTACCCACGTATGAATGATCTCCTGAATTGGCGTATGATATGTGTCCCAATATGAGGTAATACGTATAATCGCTTATCGAAGATCACGGCATGCAAGCACGTAGATAACTGCCCCTTGCATAGAGATGGTTGGCATAAAAGCCAAATAATTGTCTCTTAGGCGTAAAAAGCCAAATAGCTGTTCTGATGGCGTAAAAGCCAAGTAGCTGTCATATTGGCGTAGAAGTCAAGTAGCTGTCATGTTGGCGTAGAAGCCAAGTAGCTGTCCTGTTGGCGTAGAAGCCAAGTAGGCATAGAAGACTGATGCTGCATGGATAGGTAGCCAGCATAAAGATAGCCGATTATCCTTCCTTGACTGAGGTCTTGAGCATATTCTGGGCCAATTAGCCTTATCATGCACCTTTGTAAATATGGCCTGAGTTGGCGTATTTCGAGAAGATAGCATACGGCGTACTCCTATAGTTGAAAATAGCCTGATGGCGTAATGTGCAGGGATGGTGATGTGGACGTATTAGCCCTAATTATAGCTCACCCAGTCATTAAAAGTAGAACCAAATCTCGTACATTAAATATAGAGATCTGCCCCCATCTTGCGCATTAACTGCAGAGACGTGCCTTGAGTTCTGTACGAAGAGCAGCTTTTGACTTGGGGGTTGGTTTCGTCTCATCCTGAGCATAAAAGCTCATGTCTGCCTGTGCATAATAGGCCGCATTTTCCTTGAATGCATAAACGACATCTTATATCAAGGCTTTGTCACTAGACGACAGTTTGGAGCTCTGTGCAGAATCATCATTACAGCCGTTCTCTCGATCGTCGTGCAGTACTTTTTGTCAGGAGTCAGGTTCACTGCTTCCACTGACAGGTTTATTTGAGAAATACGAAGAGTTCCTCGTACAACTTCCCGCTGCATTAAAAGCAGATGGGTTTTATGCCGAAGTGGTGATGTAGTAACCTTTTTACGCCGAAGCAGTTTGGAAATACTGCATTACGCGGGCTGTTGTTTACTACGCTGGCTACCTATCCATGCAGCATCAGGCTTCTACGCCTACTTGGCTTCTACGTAAACAGGATAGCTACTTGGCTTCTACGCCAACAGGACAGCTACTTGGCTTCTACGCCAACATGACAGCTACTTGGCTTCTACGCTAATATGACAGCTACTCGGCTTTTACGTTATCAGAACAGTTATTTGGCTTTTTACGCCTACGAGATAGTTATTTGGCTTTTATGCCAACCATCTCTACACAAGGGGCAGTTATCGACGTGGCTTGCATGTCGTGATCTTCGATAAGCGATTATACGCATTACCTCATAATGGGACACGCGTCACACGCTAATTCAGGAGATTATTCATACGTGGGTAGCAGTTATTATAACCGCTGCGTAAAAGGTGCAGCTCTCTCTGCTGTTCGGTTTCTATGCCGACTGTAGCTGAACTCAATAAATAGAGACCTCCGGCCACGGAGGTCCAAGGTCAAAGATTTTTCAAGAAAAGAAAGTATATCCAGAGAGTGTTGATTGACTACTTTGGCAACGAATGTTCAATCCCCCTGCAGTCTTTGAAGCTTCTTTTTTTTGTCTTCTACAATACTTCTTCGTTATCGTGTGGTCCGAGGGACAAAGTGATCGACCGCAGATCAGACTTCTATAGCAATATTTTCCCAGAATCAATTTTTTGTACTTAACACCCTCGTATAGGGTTAATTGTACTTATTTTTCTTATTTGTAAACAAAAGAGAGGGTTTCATATAAACCTAGTTTCAATTTCTTTCGTTTATTATCAAACATCCTACCCGCGGCCTTGTGAGCCTTGTTAGCAAATGCAACATACCCCATAGCCCACGATAAACAACCCCCTCTCTCCCCACTTATATACATATATATATTTTTTAATTCATCTAAAACCCTAAACCTAAATCATCCAAACCCTTCCTCTTCCCATCTAGACCTAAAGAGCACCGCCATCGCAGGCGAAGAACCCCGCCAGGCCGTCCAAACCAATCCCGACGACCACGAACCAGCACACTGCAGATTTCTGCAGCGAGGTACCTGTGTTCCGGAGTTGTTTCCCGTCGACTCGCTCAACCAAACGCCACCCCGTCTTTACCGGTATGCTCATCCCTTAACCCTCTTTCATATCTGTATGTTAGTAGACCTCAAACAACGCGTAACCATAGGCGAAAATAGTACCAAAGTTGACGGAAATAGACCAAATTTTGGGATCGCAGAAAACTGCGATGATCACCCATGTTTCCGAGTTTGTATCTCCTACCACAGAGATCCAAATTAGATAATTCTTTTTGGTATGCGTAGACCACTTGACCTATTTTAATTTTTGTTAAATAACCCTAGATTATTAACTGTTGTAGACATAATTAAATTTGTTGGAAAACCCCGCGAGCACACTTTTCCAGATTTCCAAAAGTTGTGAAACGGAGCGCACCCCGCCAAACGGGACCGCCACACCGTGTACCAAGTGTACCAAACGGTGCACGTAGCGTAATCGGACATGTGAGAGTTTGCGAAAACTGATTCTGACGCGTGTGCGCGCCGGAATCAGCCCGTATCCGCAGACAAATCCCGTATCACAATTTTTGCGAAAGTCGCGTGCATTTTGTGCACGCTCCTCAGATTGCAACAAAACTTATGCCACTGGACTCGTGGTACGCGCTGGTCCTGTGACTCAATTTTTACACAATTCTGAGACAGTTGATCAAGTCGCCAATTAGCGGGCCCCTTGGTTGACTTTTTGGGCAAAATTATGTTCGGCCCATCGGAATCCACATTCGGACATATCGCTGGGTTCGTATTGATATCTAGAGTTTGTTTGACCTATAATTTGTCCTATTTAGAGACTGTTACCCTTGGCATATTTTTTGGTGCAAAGTGGGCCACACGTGGACCCCGCTTTGACCCAAAATTATCGTTTTACCCCTGTGTCCAAATTGGACGAAATGTAACCTCCGATTTCCAAATTTCTGAAATAATTAGATTTTTAATTTATTTTAAATACCAAGTTTATAAAATCTTTTCTCCTTGAATTTTTGTATTTGATTTGGAACAATGTTTGATTTTAGAAGGTAATTTAAGATCTTTTATAAAAATCATTTTTCTAAATGTTAATTTATTATAAAATAACTAGATAAATAATGATGTAAATATAATACTATAGCTTCGAATATTTTTGGCTTGAAATCATAAAACTATTTGTTTAATAAATTATTGAAGGACTAGTTGTTCATAATAAATTTTTTTCATATCCATTTTTGGAATAGTAAATAAATGAATTTCATATTTTTAGGGTTTTCAAATATGGGTTGATTAGTAGCTAATATCATCAGCTAGCCTTGGAAGCCTTAAAAATATTTTCTTAAATTATAATATTTTCTATTAATTTTATAAGTTTACCGTCTCCCATTTACACCCTCATTTTTTCCCGCATGAAAAACTCATTTATGTAATCTTAGGCCATTCGTTATTTGGGCCAACCCTCACCCTTTATCCCACACCTTCTCTCCCTATTTAAGTCTCTCATCACCATTCCCAAGAAACCCTAGCTAGCCCTCATAATTCCCACAAGCCAACAACCATCAACATTTTTGTGTGCTCGTGTCCGTGTGTCCAGCATCACCGTGTCAGCCGTGTTGGCCTCGGGTCCGACCCCGGGTGTCCCACCGTATCCATTCATTTCCTGTGTCCAGATTTACAATATTACAAATTTTCGTGTCCGACACACCCGGACACATCCACATCCTCCACTGTATAACATCATCCCCGTGTCCGGCAGACCCGGACACGTCCCCCCACAGTCATCAACTGCCGTGTCCAGCCCCGGACACGACCCCGACAGAGGAAACCTAACCCTAACCTAACTTCGACGAGCGCCGGTGGCCGCCCCAGATCCGCCGAGCGCCGGTGACTGCGAGTCCTCCTCGTCGCCGTTGCCGACCAGACGCAGCCGCCTCGAAGCCGCCGGCTCCTAGAACAGAGCGCCCGCCTCCTCGAACCGAGCGCCGCCTCGAGCCGAGCGACGCCGCCGCCTCAGATCTGTCTAAGCCGCCGAGTTCGACAGCCGCCGCGTCGAACCGAGCACCCGCCGTCGCTTCAGGACCACCGCCGCCGCCTCAGATCTGTCGAGCCGTGGCCGCCTCGAGCAGACCGCCGCCGCCCGAGACGAACGTCGACCGCCGACGCCCTGCCCGGCCCGGCCTCGCCGGGAAACCCCATTGTAAGACTCTTCCTTCTTCCCTCTTTCTTCGATTCAGAAACGCTGAAATAGGTTTAGTACATATATTAGCTTAATGTTAAATTAGTTTAGTTGTATAATTATAATTAGTTTAGTCATAATTAGATTAATTAGTTAATTAAAAATCAGTTAGTAAATTCTTAATAAATTAGTTTAGTTAATTTATAATTAGTTTAATTAATGTATTAGTCTAGTAAATTCATATAATTAGTTAGTAAATAAATATAATTAGCTTAGTAAATTCATGTAATTAGTTTAGTAAATACAACATAATTAGTTTTATTGTTTTAATGTATGAAATTAGTTATTTAGTATGCGTAAATTTAGTTATGTATTATATATAAGGATTTTTTATTATGTAAATTAGTATATATATATATATATATATCCGTATTTTGGCATAAATATATATATGTAGATTTATATTTTCGTATTGGTATATGTATGTATTTAAAATATGAATAGGTATATTATTTATTTTTATTAATAAAATTGTATAATTAAGTATGTATAATTAGTTGTATATGTATGTATATTGGGTATTTTTATATGGTATAAAATTAATTTGGCGAATTAATATTAGTATGTTTAAGAATGATTTTGACAATATGTATATGTATATTCTAAAATGTACTTTTGCACATATATGATATATACATATTTTGGTATATAAAATGTAATAGTATACGTATTATTTTGGGTATAAAAAAATATATAATATTTAGTATATGTATATATATTGTATATATATATGTACTTAATATATTTTCAAATATGTATAATTAGTATAAATGTATATATATATATCTTGTACATACAATTAATGTATTGTATATGTATTTAATGTGATGTACTAGTATTAGTATATATTGTAATAATAACATTGACAATATACATATATATATTTTAAAATATATTTTAGTATATGTATGAGTATACATATATAATGTTCAACTAGTATAAATCAAAAATATATTTAAAAGATATATATTGTAAATACATTTAAATTGGTGCATGTATATATATTGTTAGTGTAGCACCTGATGCAAATGTTGTATTTGATATATTTTAGGACTGTTGGTTCCTCCAGACGATACTCTGGGACAGGACATTGGTTTTACCAGCTAAGGACCCAAGGCGAGTACATTCTCTGATTAGTTTCTAATTTATGATATCTCCTATGTTCACTGTATCTAGTATAAATATCCATGTTCTTGACACATTGGTTACACGGATTGGTATACACGAATCTCGTCATGAGATGTTATTCCTTATTCATGGTGTAGCTTGTACAAGACTTGTTTCCTTGTTATCTTGTGCATGTACAGACACTGATTTTCGGGGAGATTTGCTACCTCCCTAGGGAATCCCGTGCCATAGCGTACCATGATTGGATCTACTATACCAGTCGGGGGTTGGGGAGTATTTTAGTGTAGATATGTGATCATACCCAACTTTTCATGCATTATAGCTCACCCCACATCTCACGTCGGGTGCGGCCTGACCATCTCCATGCTCTATAGCTGTTACGTGTGATTAGCCTGACCTCTACATGCATCATAGCTAACCAACGGTTAGCATGACTTTATATGAACCATAGCTAATCACATGTAACCAGCCTGATCAAGTTCCCAAGCCGATCACATGTTAAAACTAGTACTCACACACTTAGTCATAGGATTCTTGCTCGTTGACATATTGTTTCTCTTCCTGCATTTACTTACAGTATTTCTAGTATTTCTCTCATTGTACATTTCTCGTACCTATACATGCATCTGGTATATTTCCATCTAGAACTGCTACATAGTTTATATCATTAATAAAGAACTGCTATTTAGAGATGTACTTTGCTCCTTCCTGACTGGAAAATATTTTTCCAGACTGTGAACTTAGTGGACTTGGTTCCGACACTTGAGGATTGGATGTTACTGATTGCAGGTATGATTATTTTTGTTATTAGGCTTGTGTTATATTCTTTATTCTTCAAATTCCTATCGTGCTGTAGTTGTGATTGAGTATGTTGTTAATATTTTTATAGTGTTATCCGAGTCTCCTTATGGAGTTGGATACTAGCGTGAGATTTTATAGATAGTACTTGACCTAGACAGCGTTCTACCGCCGATGTTGCGGCGTAGGCTGGACGTACCCACGCACTCGTGCCCCTAAACCGGGTATGGGTCGTGACACGAAAGGAAAGTGCTTTCTAACTATTTTTCTTATTCTGGGAACGTTGGTGATATCTATTTCAATATCCAGAGATATTAGCTCTGTGGCCATAGCTTTTAATCCTGTGTGTTGGAATTCTGGACGTTACACCTTGCAGCTTTCTACCAGGCAAGATACCTTGCCAAATTGTTTACAGTATTTTGCATGCTTAGTATATTTCTGTATATTTATTGCCTTTCTGTATATTTCTTACATGTGTAGTTTTCTTTCAGTCATTACTATGTATTAGATATGTTGACACACACATGGCCCTTTGTATCATGAGAGAAAAATCATTAGGCGTATGGGCTTTTAACCACTGGTAAACCATAGTATATAGCTCGCACTACGGGCGTGTGTCGTGCTGGTTGCTACCCCCGAGGTATGTCGATTTCTGTAGAGTCGCGCTGGTCGCTACCCCTGAGGTATGACGATTTCTGATGTCCACTAGCGGGTGTGTGAGTTTGAGGCTTAGATCGAGTAGCCTACCCTTGCCCATACGTCGAAAAGTTGTCCTCATTTGCATTCATATAGATTGTCTTGTACAGCGTACTTACATATTTTCTACCTATTATGCATGTTTACTATATTCAAATTGACTTGTTATTCTGTATCTTGTTACGTCCCTCTGAGGACCTGGTCCCCTTCCAGGTGTATCTATTCTTGAGTAATTGTAGGAGCGCAGATTCGAATGGTTACACATATTTCGAGGATGTCTTCTCTCTGAGCCCCATAATTGTTAGCTAGTATTCCTATATTGTGTTTATTGTGTTGTACTTTTCCATTCGAGTTGGTAGTGGATTTGTTTCCATCCAACTATCATCCTTAGATACTTATATTGAGATCTAGTTTCATAGATACTGGTTATTTATTTATATTGATTTTCGTGGATGAGATTTAGATTGTACCCTGTGACTTGTGACATATATTTATACCACTTGTCGATTTATATTCATATTACAGCGTACGTGTGGATTTTGGTTTCCATATATTGGAGTTGTCATATCCATACGGCTGTCATGCTTACGTATTCCTAGTCCTACGTATTTTGGGACTGGGACATGACATGTTTTTGTGGTGGCCCATGCAGGTCGAGAGTATATTGTCTCGGTTACATTATCGTACCGAACAAGCCTGTGCCTAGGAATAGAGTATAGGATCTCATCCACAATTGACTATGATTCGCTCTCCTTCTAACCCATTCTATTTGAATAATTGTATCCTGCTTGATTCCTGTATTTCCCTGATAATTTCTTGAGTATAGCCCCCTCCTAGAATATATAAGTCCCTGTTATTAGATGATAAGTAAGATAACCTTCCTATTAAGAATACAACGAGAATATAGACACACCACTAAGTTTAGAATATCTAGTGAACCCTAGAATTCCTTATCTATAGATTGGTTTACCATTACCCCTTGATGTATTATGAAGACTTGAGAGTAGTATAGACGCTACTAGAGTTATTTAAAAGTTTTATCATAATGTTTGACCCTAGTATTGAGGAACCAATAGAAAACCAAAATTGAATATTATGACTGAACCTAACCTTCATAGTTAGATAGTATTGGAGAACTATAAACTTAGATCATTGTCTTATTATTAGTAGACAGCACCTAGGAAGCTGAGAGGAATGTAATCAACATTTTCCCTTGATCATACCTCGAACATAACAACTAGCATACCACTCCTCCTCAGAAAACCATGATGCTATCTAGAGCCCTTTATTTTAATTTCATATATTGTTCCTCTGCGACCTTAGCGTTCGCTAATTGCGCGACGACAAAATTTTGTTCCTCTATTCTTCATCTTTCAACTCGTGCCATCTGACACTTCTGATTGTAGGCCAGGTAATTTATTCTGTATTAAGGACATATAGTTGCTGGGATTCTAGTTGTTAATGTTAAATTTTGAAATTGTGTGCTTAGTAGTTAGAACTTTATGTTTTAAGCTATTCTTGTAGATTGAGACCTGGTGCTTATGCCTTAGTTTTAAATTGCGTAATATGTACCCCACCTCAATACGAGTTATATTTCCTTCCCCTTGAGGCCAGTAACTGTTCCATTATTACTATTGACACTTGCACTAAGACTAAGACTTAGGATGACCATGACCTATGTAATGAAAGAGGATACCCTAATAAGTACCAAGACCCCCTTCTCGTAGACCTTAACAGGAGTTTCTACGGTATCCTTAAGGCAATTACAGTATTAGTTTATTGTTATAAGTTGGGTAGTATACCTCACAACCTAGTATCACATAACCTTTTGCCCTATTATTGAAGTATAGCTGAACGACATTAACTGTATGCTAGCTTAGGACGACAGTATTTTTTTCAGACTATAGAACTTAGAGATTATACCCCTACTTTGTTGACTATCGACTTAGACAAGGAATTAGTATGACAACTGTAGAGATTATGGAGTCTTGTCTTTGGTGAACTTGAATTATTAGGTACCTTCTTTCATCATAATTCAGCATATTTATGTTTGCTGTACTACCTTGACTTATGCTGCTATTATAGCCTATTTTTTGCAAGCTTATTCTTTTATCGAGCTTGCTCATGACATATGTATTATTGGGTGCACACAATGATACAATTGTCTAATTAGAATCGGTGTATTAAGGTCTAGCTAACCTTAGTGCGCTTGGTTTGCTCTTCGCATGACTACTTTACGTGGATTGAGATATATGGTAGTAGACGGATATACTTGCCCCTAGACATGTATGACATATCGTATCGGTTATATAACTGTACTGATACGATCATGTAAATAGGAAATTACCAAAAAATAGGATTTCAATCCACAACTGTCCTGACAACTCTCTTTTCGAATTCTTTAATCCCTTTGAACCTCGTACTTGTATCCTATCACCTTCACCTTGAATTCTTTATTATTGCTCTCCGTCTTCCCTTATTTCGGAAAGACGAAACCTCGTGCTGGTATAAGTTGACACTGATAGTACTAGATATATCCTATAAAGCTAATCACATGACTTAGTGACTCTTTTTTATAATTGATTAAGGGCATGTCATAGGTGATATGTTTAGTGTTAAAACTTTGAGGATTGAATAACATGATTAAATAATTTGAGGAATAGTTTTCCTAAATGTATAGCCTTAGGTGATAGATGGATAAATTTTAAAGTTCGGTAGATTGTGAACCCCTCACCCAAAATTAGACATACTTGGCTGAGATAGTGAGACTAAGGTTAGATTGAGTCCAGTTAGAGATAGAACACGATTTTTATTTAATTTTGCAATAATTATATCACTTAGCGCACCTTATTATGCTCCGATAATTGGAGCACTACACTAGCCACTGCCTTCCTACAAATTCCACACCCTTATCCTAGACGTGCCCATCATCCAATTCTCATCTTTGTGCAATTTTCCAATTATTGGGCGCTTTTATGCAAAAGAGCATTTAGGTGTCCACACCATTGGACATGACACATGAAGAAACCTATTTTTCGCTCATATGGATTTTCTCATGATTTTTTGGGATGTGCAACACGCAACATCGCCCACCCCTTTAAACCTAGCCTTGCATTTTAATCAATACAAATCTTATACCACCTTTGACTTTCTACCGCGGCTTAATTTTAATTTCGAGGACGAAATTTTTATAAGTTGGGTAGAATGTAAGACCCCTAATCCTAAAAACCGTATAAATCTTTTTTTATTATTAATTGAATTATAGTAATTAGTTGCTAATTAGGAAAAATAGATTTTTATTAATTTTTATTTTAGGTGTTGGTGCACTTAGGGGATTTATGGGACCATCAGGAATTTTTCTGAATTTATTTCATGTAGGAGACCCTTTGGACAGTTGCTAGCTTAATGGTGTGCACAAATATATATTTTAGAATTTTCTATGTATTTATATATATATGTGTGTATTTAGGGGATTTATGGAGCAATTATGAATTTTTCAGAATTTATTCATGTAGGAGACCCCTTGAGCAGTTGCTAGCTTAATAGTGTGCATTAATATAATCTAGAATTTTTCTATGAGTATATATATATATATATATATATATATATATATATATATATATATATATATATATATATATATATATATATTATAAAAGAAATAAAAAAGAGTTAGAGCATAAAAAGAAATATATATATATATTATTAATAACCTATTACCCATAACTACTCCAAACCATTCCTTTACAAACCCCTTAGCCATTCACCCGCTGGCTTCTTCCCATACAATTCCAAACCGCCCCCTTTAGCAAATTCCAAGCAGCAGCCTACCCGCGGCCTTGTGAGCCTTGTTAGCAATTGCAACAGACCCCTTAGCCCACGATAAACAACCCCCTCTCTCCCCACTTATATATATATATATATATATATATATATATATATATATATATATATATATAATTCATATAAAACCCTAAACCTAAATTATCCAAATCCTTTCTCTTCCCATCTAGAACTAGAGAGCGCCGCCACCGCAGCCGGAGAACCCCGTCAGGCCGTCCAAACCAATCCCGACGACCGCGACCCCGCACACTGCAGATTTCTGCAGCGAGGTACCTGTGTTCCGGATTTGTTTTCCTTCGACTCGCTCAACCAAACGCCACCCCGTCTTCACCGGTATACTTACTCCTTAACCCTCTTCTATATCTGTATGTTAGTAGACCTCAAACAACGCGTAACCATAGACAAAAAAGTGCCAAAGTTGGCGAAAATAGACCGAATTCTAGGATCGTAGAAAACTGCGGTGATCACCCATGTTTCCGAGTTCGTATCTCCCGCCACAGAGATTCGAATTCGATGATTCTTTTTGGTATGCGTAGACCACTTGACCTAGTTTAATTTCTGTTAAATAACCCTAGATTATTAACTGTTGTAGACAGAATTAAATTCGTTGGAAAACCCCGCGTACACACTTTTCCAAATTTTCAAAAGTTGTGAAACGGAGCTCGCCCCACCAAACAGGACCGCCCCGCCATGTACCAAGTGTACCGAATGGTGCATGTAGCATAACCGGTTACGTAAAAGTTTGCAAAAACTGATTCGGATGCATGAGCGCGTCGGAATCAGCCCGTATCCACGAACATACCTCGTGTCGTAACTTTTGCGAAAGTCGCGCGTATTTTGTGCATGCTCGTCAGATTACGGCAAAACTTGTGCCACTGGGCTCGTGGTAACGCGCTGGTCCTGTGACCCAATTTTCACACAATTCTGAGACAGTTGACCAAGTCGCCAATTGGCGGGCCCCAAAGTTGACTTTTTGGGCGAAATTGTGTTCGACCCATCGGAATCCACATTCGGACAAATCGCTGGGTTCGTATTGACATCTAGAGTTTGTTTGGCCTATAATTTGTCCTATTTAGAGACTGTTACCCTTCGCACATTTTTCGGTGTAAAGTGGGCCACACGTGGGCCCCAATTTGACCCAAAATTACCGTTTTGCCCCTGTGTCCACATTGGATGAAAGAGAAGTGCTTTCTAGCTATTTTGCTTATTCTGGGAACGTTGGTGATATCTATTTCAGCATCCGGAGACATTTGTTCTGCGGACATTGCTTTTGATCCTGTGTGTTGGACTTATGGACGTTACACCGTGCAGCTTTCTACCCGGTAAGATATCTTGCCAAATTATTTACAGTATTTTGCATGCTTAGTATATTTCTGTATATTTATTGCATTTCTGTATATTTCTTGTATGTGTAGTTTTCTTTCAGTCATTACTATGTATTAGATATGTTGACACACACATGGCACTTAGTATCATGAGAGGACAATCATTAGGCGTATGGGCTTTTAACCACTCTGGTAAACCGTAGTATATAGCTCGTGCTACGGGCGTATGTCGCACTGATCGCTACCCCCGAGGTATATCAATTTCTGTATAGTCGCGCTGGTCGCTATCCCCGAGGTATGACGATTTCTGATGTTCACTAGCGGGTGTGTGAGTTGTGAGGCTTAGATCGAGTAGCCTACCCTTGCCCATACGTCGAAAAGTTATCCTTATTTGCATTGATATAGATTGTCTTGTACAGCGTACTTACATATTTTCTACCTATTATGCATGTTTACTGTATTCAAATTGGCTTGCTGTTTTGTATCTTGTTACGTCCCTCTGAGGACCTGGTCCCCTTCTAGGTGTATCTGTTCTTGAGTAATTGTAGGAGCGCAGATTCGGATGGTTATATATGTTTCGAGGATGTCTTCTCTTCGAGCCCCATGATTGTTAGCTGGTATTCCTATATTGTGTTTATTGTGTTGTACTTTTGCATTCGAGTTGGTAGTGGATTTGTTTCCATCCAACTATCACCCTTAGATACTTATATTGAGATCTAGTTTCATAGATACTGGTTATTTATTTATATTAATTTTCTTGGATAAGATTTAGATTGTATCCTGTGACTTGTGACATATGTTTATACCACTTGTGGATTTATATTCATATTACAGCGTACGTGTGGATTTTGGTTTCCATATATTGGAGTTGCCATATCCATACGGCTGGCATTCTTACGTGTTCATAGTCCTACGTATTTTGGGACTGGGGCATGACAGAGTCATACTAATAACTCCACAACTTTAGGTGGGTCTACTAGACATTATGTCAGACACAAATCCTAACGTCAACGCCTTCGTTGACTGCACCCGAGTCTCTTCGGACGCGCACAGTTTATATAATCTAAAATAATAAACATGCAACTAAATATATAACTGAATTTAAACAGTACAAAAAGGCATGGTATACTTGCCAGGCAAGAGAGCTGCAGAGTGTAACGTCCATATGTCAAACACCAAGAGTCAGAAACTACGGCCTCAAAATAAACGTCTCTGGATGCTGAAATAAACATCATCAACGTTCCCAGAATAAGAAAACTAGATAGAAAATACTACCCTTTCGTCCAATTTGGACACAGGGGCAAAATGATAATTTTGGGTCAAATCGGGCTCCACATGTGGGCCACTTTGCACCAAAAAGTGTACCAGGGTAACAGTCTCTAAATGGGATAAATTATAGGTCAAATAAACTCTAAATGTCAGTACAAACTCAACGGTATGTCCAAATGTGGATTCCGGTGAGCCGAACACAATTTTGCCCAAAAAGTCAACCGTAGGGCCCGCCTATAGGCGACTTGGTCAACTATCTCAAAATTGTATGAAAATTGGATTACAAGACCAGCGTGATACCACGAGTCTAGTGGCGTAAGTTTTATCGCATTCTGACGAGCGTACACTAAATGGCGCAGAGTTTTGCAAAAGTTGCGATACGGGGAATTTTTACGGATACGGGCTGATTCCGACGCGCATACGCGTCCAAATCAGTTTTCGTGAAAGTCCACATGTCTGGATATACTTTGCGCACATTTTGGTACACTTGGTAAACGATGGGGCGGTCACATTTGGCGGGGCGCGCTCCATATCACACATTTTTTGAAATTAAAAAAGTATATTTTCAGGATTTTCTATCTGATTTACTTTAACATACAGCAGCTAATAAATTATTGTATTTGACAAAAAATAAACTAGGTTAGGTGGTCTTTGCATACCAAAAAGAAAAACCGAATTCGGATCTCAGTGGTGGGAGATACGAATCCGTGAACATTGTTAATTATCGCAGCTTTCTACGATCCCAAAAGTTGTCGTTTTGCCAAATTGGTCGCTATTTTCGCCTAGGTTTACGCATTGTTCGAGGTAAACTAACATTGTCATGCCCCAGTCCCAAAATATAAGGAACTAGGCCACGTGGCATTGGCCAGCTGACACGTCACTAAGGGTTTAATCCATTTTTATGGACCCAAAGAAACGTGCTACGCTGTCCTAATATACTACAAGTTTAACACAGGTAAATCTAATCTCATCCACAGAAATATCATGAATATGGAAATAAGTGCTGAAATATATATAATGTTGAGTCTGAATGTCATATTACACATCTTGTAGGAACAAACCCACTACAAAAGAGAATAATAGTGCAGAAAATAAGATAGACTAAAGTATCGTCTATCTAGGGAAATATCTCCATCTCCAGGTGAACAAGCTTCTAGGATCAGGCAGATCCTGATGTCGGCTCCTCTAACTCTTCCTCGGTGGCATATCTAGTCTCTTGATCAGGTCCATACACTATGGGGTAGAAGGCCTCGTCTAAATCTGGAAGGGAACCAGGTCCTCAGTGGGACATAACAAGATACAAAAAAACAACATGCCATGTATGTAAATACTGAATAAATAAATACAGGGTGCTAACCATCTAAGTAAAGACCTTATAGTACGCATGGAAAAGTGTAGGCTTGACATATGCTGACTTAATTCACCAATCGTGTTAACTGGCTAGTATATGTGTCATATGCCCCCGGACACACGGGTAGCTTTGCAATCGACCATCTTCCAGGAGCATGGTACGAAGGATAAAAGACTCAAGGAGGGGGTGTCCCATACGTCTACTAGTTATCTTTCCCGCCCAATGTAACTAATGCCAAGTCGTAATTATTCCTGAGTTTTTCTGATTTTATGCTAAGCCGTGATGCACGTCACACGTACTGGTAGCTAATCAAATACGCAGCTCGCATCCCAATATGTATTGCAACCATGTTGCGTGTTCCCGTGACAGGGTCTAGGAGGATATTAGGATATCCTCACAGCTGTTGGTAAGTCTGTAAAGACTAAGTTAATTACACTATGTGTCAACATATCTGTTGACTGTACCCGAGGTAATCTCGGATACTCACAGTCATATGAAATTCAGGAGAAATAACATATAACAACATTTGAATTTAAATAGTAAACTTGCAAGGTATTCTTGCCTACTCCCTGGGTGTGTTGAAAACCTGATCTCACAGTCAAGGTTGAGGGGTCTTGTGACAGGGGGTCACTGACTGAGCTGAAGATGTATTCTGTTTAAGATATTACAGGGCTCGTAAATTTAACATATAAAAGCTGCATATTAAAAGTATAGGATATATATATACTTATAAAGATATTATTTACAATATATAAATAATATATATACATATAAGTATATAAATATAGTATTTATATACTTAATATAATTATAAACATATACATAATATAAGTACATAGACATATATATAAGTTGCATATGTATAATAAGAGAAAAAAATGAATGCATAAATATAAGTATACATATACATATACTTATAGTATATATAATATATATACATATATAAGTAATAATTATGAATATGTATATATAAGCATATATATATAAATAATAAAAATAAAAAACATATATATAATAAAAATGAAATGCATACATATATATATATATACATAGAATATGTTATAATATATATTTACATATATATGGAAATATATAAAAAAAAGAGAAAAAGAAAGGCATATATATATATATATATATATATATATATATATATATATATATATATATATATATATATATATATATATACATATACATATAAATAATAGATATATATATATATATACATATATATAAATAAAAATGAAAGGTATATATATATATATATATACATATATATTTATATATTATAATATACTTATATGATATATAATTATATATGTATAATATATAAATAAATATATATATATATATATATATATATATATATAGATATATATATAAAAAAAACATATTATATATAATAATAATATATATATATACTGTATATATATATATATATATATACTATATTACTAATAATAATAATTATTATTATTATATATATATAATATATATATAATTACATATAATAATACATACATATATAGATAAATATATATATATATATATATATAAACAGAAAATAAAGATGCATATATTAATATAATAATATATATATACTGTATATAAGTATATATTATATATATAGTAATATATATATTAAATATATAATTACATATATATATAGATATATATATATATTTACATATATACATATATATGTATAAAAAAAGGAAAAATACAGAAATATAAATACATACATTTTTACTGTATATATTGTATATATAGTATTAATATTAATATATATAATTAAATACATATAATAATATATATATTGATATATATATATTAATATATATAAATATATACATATATATACATATATATACATATAGGAATAAATAGGTATTTACGTATTAAATACGGTATTTATACCTAACAGGTCGACAGGGGGGGCCACGGCTGGTCGCCGGCGGGAGGACGGCGGCGGATCCGATGGCTGCTGGCCGGAGGGACGGCTGCAACAACAGCTGCTGTTAGCAGTGACAAGCAGCAGCAGCAGCTTGCAGCGGCTACGGCGGCCAGGGCGGTGGCGGGGGCTGCGGTGCAGGCGGACTAGTCGGTGGAGGGGAGGGTGGCGAACAGTTCATGGGTGGTGGCGGAGGTCAGAGGTGGCGGTGGTGGTGGCTGGAGGCGGTCGGGATGGGGGAGGTGGTGTTGTCGGGGAGAGGGGGTCGGGGCACTGTGGGGGAGCTGCCGGCGACGGTGGTGGTCGAGGGCCAGTGGTGGTGGGTCAGTTCGGTGGAGGAGGTGGCGGCGAGTCATTTGGGGTGGTGGCGGTGGTCCACGACGGAGGAGGGTGGTGGCTAGGGTGGTTCGGGAGGGAGGAGGCTGTTGTGTGCAGGGTAGGGGTTTGGGTTTGCAGCGGCTGCCGGCGGCGAAGCAGGCGGCCGGAGGTGGTGGAGTTTGGCTGGAAGGGAGCTGGGGAGGTGGCGAACAGTTCGTCGGAGTTTGGTCGGAGGTGGTGGCCGAAGGGTGGCGGTGTGAGGTTTGGAAGGGAGAGGGGTCGGGTTTTATATGGTTTAGGGGGATGGCATGGGTTCTAAATAATTAGAACTTTAGGGGTATTTAGGTCATTTTGTATCTAGGATATTTTAGGCTGATATTTTAGGATATTTTGGTGGGTCCCACTGCCACATGTGTGGTCTACGATCACCGGCCAATGAGGTGTTGACACCTCACATAGAATTTTGCAGAAAAAACCCTATAAATTCATAAATTGCAAATAGGTCCTAAAATTAGGAATTTACATAATTACGCAATTTGTCTGATTAAAAACACTGATTCCTAAAAATACTGAATTGCACAGAAATAAGAGGGAAAGCTGGGGGAGTGACTTGGGGGGTGTGGGGGTGATCCTGGGCAGGGGCAGGGCCTGGTTCTTTGGGTGATACGGGTCATCGTATTTATTAATTAATAAATACTGCGCACGGTGTTCTCTAATTATTTAGAGGCAGGTAGGTTCATAATTTTACTACGGTGTCAATATACTAATTGTAGTATATTCAGAGTAGAATATTAACGTATTTTTGTTTGGGCAAAACAGGTACAGATTGGGCCTCAAATCTCTAGGGGTACAGAGATGGGTAAAGAGCAGAAAATTAAATAGGAAATAAATACGGACGTTTGTAACGATATTTGTGCGTCTCAAACGAGGCTCAAAATAAAGCATCTGGGAGTTGCACAAAATTTAGGAAAATAGTCTAACATGTCTAGGGCAGGTTTGTAAACTTTGTTTGGGAATAACAGCTAGTGTAATGCTCTAATTAATTGTGTGAGGGACAGGTGCACAATCAATAGGATATGTAAGCAAAATAAATTTAAAAAGTTGCAATAATTCTAATTTGTCAAAAATATTCCTAAATTACTGAAATCTGGTCGAGGGAGTTTACAATTTACCCAACTTATAAGAATTTTTTCCTTGAAATTAAAACTAAGCCACGGTAGCAGTCAAAGACGGCATAAGATATAATTTAATAAAGTAATTTATATCTTGGTTTACGAATAGGTTCGAAAAACATTTACGCATGTCGTCCACACGCTTCCAAGTAGATTCTCCTGGCGAGCCATGCTTCCATGCCACGCAGACCAAGGGAATAGGCTGATTCCTCAATACCTTTTCTCGATGATCAAGGATTCCTACGGTTTGCTCTTGATATGACAAGCTCGGCCTAATGGTGATCTCTGAATGGTTGAGAACATGACTACTGTCTGTCACATATCGTCTGAGTTACGACACGTGGAATATTTCAAGTACTCCCTCAAGTGAAGGTGGTAGCGCAAGTTGATATGCCACTACTACTACTCTTTCTAGCATGTCAATGGTCGAACATACCTTGGACTTAACCTTATTGCATCCTCCGAATCGAATGGTGCCTCTAGTAGGTAATATCCTCAAGAAGACATGATCGTACACTTTGAATTCCACGGGACGATGATGACGGTCTACCTACTGCTTCTTTCTATCTTACACTGCTTGCCAGTGTCCTTACATTTACTTAACTGTCTCTACGGTGGTGACCACCAACTCTGGTCACGCGAATCCTTGTCTGATACAATGGTGACTGGTATACCGTATAATCTTACGATTTGTCTCATATATACGTAGCTAAAGCTTCTACAGACTGGCCAACTCTAAAAGTAAGAAATGTGCTGACTTGGTGAGTCGGTCCATAGGAATTCTGGATCCTTACAAGTCAACCTAGTCATAGGTGCTGCTATTCATTCAAGAGTCAGTCAATTGCTCATTCAGGTGAAATCCTTTTAGATCTCTGACAGTAAAATGATACTTTATTTATCGTAATACTTGGGTTCTGAACTTGACCCAAGTTACGAGGCAAAAATAAAAAATTTATGCTGTCAGTGATGCACGTATCAGGAACGCAATAAAACATTAGGTAGGTAGCGAAGGTCATTCTAAAAATAGCACATTTTTAAACTGTAATCGAATCTAATAATAGTGTTTGGTAATTACCCAAGAAACAAACAGAAATGGCTACATAAACAATAATTTTTTCTTATTTATATTAAGTATGAGGTTTCGTCTTTCCGAAATAAGGGAAGACGGAAAACAAAAATCAAGAGTTCAAGGGGGAGGTAATAGATTAGAAGTGTGGGGATCAAGGCGTTTAAAGAATTCAATAGGAATTGTCAAGGCAGTTGTGGATTGAAATCATATTTTGGTAATCCCTATTCACATATTCGGATCATCACAGTTATGTAGCTGATACGATATGCTCAGACATGTCTAGAAGACAAGTACATCCGCCTACTAATCACTATATATCTCAATCCACATAAGGTAGCTATGCGAAGGATAAACCAAGTGCACTATGGTTGATCAGACCATAATACACAGATTCTGAAATGTATTAGTGTAGTACTCCAATAATACATATATCATGAACAAGCTTGATAAAGAATAAGCTTGCAAAACTAGGCTATACTAGCGGCATAAGTCAAGGTAGTACAACAAATATAAGTATGCTAGATTATGATGTGAGAAGTACAAAACAATTCAAATTCACAAAAAGACAAGACTTTACAATCTCTACAGTTATTATTCTAATTCCTTGTCTAAGTCGCTAGTTGACCCAAAAGAGGTATGGCCTTCTAAGTTCTACAATCTTAATATACACTATAGGTTGTCTGCCTAAAATAGAGATTCAAGGATGATTGGCGTAAAGTAGGGGTTCGAGGTTGTCTTCGTAAAACAGAGATAAAATAATTTGGCGTAACGCATGGCTTCAGAGCTATCCGCGTAAAACAGAGAAGCGTAAGGTAGAGCTTCAGAGCTGTCCGCGTAATAAGTCTATGTATAGAAATCTGCGTGTAAATATCTCTTGCGTAAGGTCTAGGATTCGTTGTAGCGTAAAGTTGTACGATAAACTCATGAGTTTGTCAGTCAAAATTAGTGAATCCTGATATCTGACAAAAATACTGCACGAGGATCGAGATGACGAATGTGATGATAAATTTGTACGGAGTCCCAGGTTGTCGTTTAGTGACTTTATTGGATACAAGTCATTTTTTTACGCTCGAGATGAGACAAAACCAGATGTCCTATCAAAAAGTTATTTCTTTTTGCACAGGACTCGAGGCATATCTCTGTATTTAATGCACGAGATTGGGTCATGGCTGGGGAAAGCTAAGGCTGTAACAATACGCTCACATCCTATCCTTATGTTACGTCTAATCAGGTTATTCTATGCTGGTTATCTATTATTCATGAATCATCAAGTTTACGCAGGGCAGTTACCTACGTGGCTTGTATGACACAGGACAAGGAAGACTAAGGGATCATGGGTAGCGGTTGTCATAACTGCGGCATAAAGGAGACAATCTTTTGCATAGTTTGGCTTTTATGCCAACAAGAAGGTCATTTGGCTTTTATGCCAACTAGGCAGTTGTTTGGTTCTTATGCCAACAACGGTCAAATGGCTTTATGCCAACGAGGATAAAGGGTCTTTGGCGTAAAACTCTGGTTATCCAACATAGGATGAGATTTCAGTCCTAGTTATTCAACTTTAGATCTATGGGTTCCTCAAGACTAGGGTCAACACTATGGTCAATTTTCTAACTATTCCTAGTAGTATTTATACTACTCTCAAGTCATATATAAATACGCCAAGGGACAATGGTAATTTAATCTATAGGTAAGTGGTGCTAGGGTTCATTAGGTAATATGGAAGGCTAGGGTTCATTAAGTAGTCTGAACTTAATAATGTGTCAATGCCCTAGTTGTGTTCTTAATAGGAATACTACTCTAATTATCATCCAATCAACAGGGATTCCTATATTCTAGCAGGGGCTATACTCGAGGAATTATCAGGGAAGCACATGAATCAAGCAGGATGCAATTTTATAAGTAGGACAGACTGGAAGGAAGATAAGTCATAGTCAATTATGGATGAGATCCTATGCTCTAATCCTAGGTGCAGACTTGCTCGGTCCAGTAATGTAACCGAGACAATATGCTCTGACCTGCATGGGCCACCACTAAAATCATGTCATGCCCCAATCCCAAAATGTAAGGAACTAGGCCACGTGGCATTGGCCAGCTGATACATCACTAAGGGTTTAATCTATTTTTATGGACCCAAAGAAACGTGCTACGCTGTCCTAATATACTACAAGTTTAACACAGGTAAATCTAATCTCATCCACAGAAATATCATGAATATGGGAATAAGTGCTAAAATATATATAATGCTGAGTCTGAATGTCATAGTACACATCTTGTGGGAACAAACCCACTACAAAAGAGAATAATAGTGTAGAAAATAAGATAGACTGAAGTATCGTCTATCTAGGAAAATAGCTCCATCTCCAGGTGAACAAGCTTCTAGGATCAGGCAGATCCTGATGTCGGCTCCTCTAACTCTTCCTCGGTGGCATATCTAGTCTCTTGATCAGGTCCATACACCGTGGGGTAGAAGACCTCGTCTAAATCTGGAAGGAAACCAGGTCCTCAGTGGGACATAACAAGATACAGAAAACAACATGCCATGTATGTAAATACTGAATAAATAAATATAGGGTGCTAACCATCTAAGTGAACGCAAGTAAAGACCTTGTAGTACGCATAGGAAAGTATAGGCTTGACATATGCTGACTTAATTCACTAATCGTGTTGACTGGCTAGTATATGTGTCATATGCCCCCAGACACACGGGTAGCTCTGCAATCGACCATCTCCGAGGAGCATGGTACGAAGGATAAAAGACTCAAGGAGGGGGTGTCCCATACGTCTACTAGTTATCTTTCCCGCCCAATGTAACTAATGCCAAGTCATAATTATTCCTGAGTTTTCCTGATTTTATGCTAAGTCGTGATGCACGTTACACATACTGGTAGCTAATCAAATACGCTGCTTGCATCCCAATATGTATTGCAACCATGTTGCGTGTTCCCGTGACAGGGTCTAGGAGGATATTAGGATACCCTCACAGCTGTTGGTAAGTCTGTAAAGACTAAGTTAATTATACTATGTGTCAACATATCTGTTGACTGTACCCGAGGCAATCTCGGATACTCACAGTCATATGAAATTCAGGAGAAATAACATATAACAATATTTGAATTTAAACAGTAAACCTGCAAGGAATACTTGCCTACTCCCTGGGTGTGTTGAAAACCTGATCTCACAGTCAAGGTTGAGGGGTCTTGTGACAGGGGGTCACTGACTGCGCTGAAGATGTATTCTGTTTAAGACATTACAGGGCTCATAAATTTAATATATAAATGCTGCGTATTAAAAGTATAGGATATATATATACTTATAAAAATATTATTTATAATATATAAATAATATATATATACATATAAGTATATAAATATAGTATTTATATACTTAATATAATTATAAACATATACGTAATATAAGTACATAGACATATATATAAGTTGCATATGTATAATAAGAGAAAAAAATGAATGCATAAATATAAGTATACATATACTTATAGTATATATAATATATATACATATATAAGTAATAATTATGAATATGTATATATAAGCATATATATATAAATAATAAAAATAAAAGACATATATAATATATGTAATAGTATAAGTATGTATATATATACATATATATATAATACAAATGAATGCATACATATAGAATATATTATAATATATATACATATATATATGTAATAAATATATATATACATATATATAATAAAAATGAAATGCATACATATATATATACATAGAATATATTATAATATATATTTACATATATATGGAAATATATAAAAAAGAAAAAGAAAAAGAAAGGCATATATATATATATATATATATATATATATATATATATAAATAATAGATATATATATATACATATATATAAATAAAAATGAAAGGTATATATATATATATATATATATATATATATATATATATATATATTATATATATATATATATATATATATATATATATATATATATATATATATATATATATACATATATATATATATATTTATATATTATAATATACTTATATGATATATAATTATATATGTATAATATATAAATAAATATATATATATAAAAGAAAAACATATTATATATAATAATATATATGTACACTATATATATATATATACTATATTACTAATAATAATAATAATTATTATAATAATAATTATATATATATATAATATATATATATATATAATTACATATAATAATACATACATATATAGATAAATATATATATATATATATATATATATATATATACATATATATATATATATATATATATATATATATATATATATATATATATATATATATATATATATACATATAAAAATAGAAAATAAAGATGCATATATTAATATACTAATATATATATACTGTATATAATACTATATATAAGTATATATTATATATATAGTAATATATATATTAAATATATAATTACATATATATAGATATATATATATATATATATATTTACATATATACATATATATGTATAAAAATAAGGAAAAATACAGAAATATAAATACATACATATATACTGTATATACTGTATATATAGTATTAATATTAATATCTATAATTAAATACATATAATAATATATATATATTAATATATATATACATATATACATACATAAAGGAATAAATAGGTATTTACGTATTAAATACGGTATTTATACCTGACAGGTCGACAGGGGGTCCCCCGGCTGGTCGTCGGCGGGAGGACGGTGGCGGAGCCGACGGCGGCTGGCCGGAGGGACGGCTGCAATAGCAGCTGCTGTTAGCAGTGACAGAAGCAGCAGCAGCTTGCAGCGGCTACGGCGGCCAGGGCGGTGGTGGGGGCGGCGGTGCAGGTGGACTAGTCTGCAGAGGGGAGGGTGGTGAACAGTTCTGGGGTGGTGGCGGAGGTCAGAGGTGGCGGTGGTGGTGGATGGAGGCGGTCAGGATGGGGGAGGTGGTGTTGTCGGGGAGAGGGGGTCGGGGCACTGTGGAGGAGCAGCCGGCGACGGTGGTGGTCGGGGGCCAGTGGTGGTGGGTCAATTCGGTAGAAGAGGTCGCGGCGAGTCGTTTAGGGGTGGTGGCGGTGGTCCACGAAGGCGGAGGGTGGTGGCTAGGGTGGTTCGGGAGGGAGGAGGCTGCTGTGTGCAGGGTGGGGGGTTTGGGTTTGCAGCAATCGGTCGGAGCAGGCGGCCGGAGGTGGTGGGGTTTGGCTGGAAGGGAGCTGGGGAGGTGGCGAACAGTTCGACGGAGTTTGGTCGGAGGTGGTGGCCGGAGGGTGGCGGTGTGAGGTTTGGAAGGGGGGAGGGGTCGAGTTTTATAGGGTTTAGGGGGATGGCATGGGTGCTATATAATTAGAACTTTTGGGGTATTTAGGTCATTTTGTATCTAGGATATTTTAGGCTGATATTTTGGGATATTTTGGTGGGGCCGACTGCCAAGTGTACGGTCTACGATCACCGGCCAATGAGGTGTTGACATCTCACATGGAATTTTGTAGAAAAACCCCTGTAAATTCATAAATTGTAAATAGGTCCTAAAATTGGGAATTTGCGTAATTATGCAATTTGTCTGATTAAAAACACTGATTCCTAAAAATACTGAATTGCACAAAAATAAGGGAGAAAGCTGGGGGAGTGCCTTGGGGGTGTGGGGGTGATCCTGGGCAGGGGTAGGGCCTGGTTCTTTGGGTGATACGGGTCATCGTATTTATTAATTAATAAATACTGCGCACGGTGTTCTCTAATTATTTAAAGGCAGGTAGGGTCATAATTTTACTACAGTGTCAATATACTAATTATAGTATATTCAGAGTAGAATATTAACGTATTTTTGTTTAGGCAAAACAGGTACAGATTGGGCCTCAAATCTCTAGGGGTATAGAGATGGGTAAAGAGCAGGAAATTAAATAGAAAATAAATACGGACGTTTGTAACGATATTTGTGCGTCTCAAACGAGGCTCAAAATAAAGCATCTGGGAGTTGCACAAAATTTAGGAAAATAGTCTAACATGTCTAGGGCAGGTATGTGAACTTTGTTTGGGAATAACAGCTAGTGTAATGCTCTAATTAATTGTGTGAGGGACAGGTGCACAATCAATATGATATATAAGCAAAATAAATTTAAAAAGTTGCAATAATTCTAATTTGTCAAAAATATTCCTAAATTACTGAAATCTGGTCGAGGAGTCTACAAACACATAGATATGGAAGGGGGTTAGGTCATGAACATACCGGTGAAGACGGGGTCGAGTTTGGTAAGCACGGCGAGGAAACAGCGCGTAGCGTGAGAGGAGGTGGCTAGAGTTATTGTCCGACTGCGATCTTGACCTTCAGTATCATACAGGAAAGGCCAATGTCGTAGCAGACACCTTAAGCGTGAGAGAAGGAGCTTACTTCTTGACAGAGCAGCGTCACATTTTGGAGGATCTACAGGAGATGGGTATCAAGGTAGTATTAACTAGTAATATCATTTTATGGTGAGTCTACAGGTTCATTCTTCTATAGTTGAAAGGATCAGAGCAGAGTAAACTGGTGATGTCAGACTTCAACAGCTCAAGACAGAGTGTGACTCATGACGCAGACCACAGTTGAGAATTCAAGAGGATAGGACTCTCAGGTTTGGGAGCCGACTTTGTGTGCCGAGAGGAGATATCCGGCAGAAGATTATGTCAAAGGCCCACAGTTCTCAGTACTCAGTGCATCCAGGAGGGACGAAGATGTATCAGGATATTCGTCAGCACTTCTGATGGAATGGTATGAAGAGGGAGATAGCTCGGTTCATTTATCAGTGTTTAGTCTGTCAGCAAGTCAAGGCTGAGCATCAGAGACCGGCTGGACTACTTTAGCCTTTACTGATTTCAGAGTGGAAGTAGGACCATATTACTAAGGACTTTGTGACCGGTCTTCCTAGATCCCCGTATGGCAGAGATGCTATATGGATTATAGTGGATCGTCTCACAAAGGTTACTCACTTTATTTCTTCTAAAGTGGGATAGTCAACAGAGCAGATGTCAAAATGTACATGAGATAGATAGTCAGATTGTACGGCATAATAGCTAGCATAGTCTCAGATAGAGATTCACGGTTCACATCTTATTTTTGGCAGAGCCTACAGCAGAGTCTGGATACTCGGTTGAAGTTTAGTTCAGTCTACCATCCATAAATAGACGGACAATCGGAGTGTCACGCCCCAGTCCCAACAACGTATACATACTCATGCCAGCTATACGAACAAGTATATGAACCCAATTTAATGGACCTAACCAGTCTTAGTACACTGTAGAATATAACTAAGACACAATATCTCAAGCAGGTAATAATCTAGTCGCATCCACAAATATCAGAAAATAGGAAACTGAATGAATAGATAAAGTCTCAGAATCCAGTACAAATAAAGTCTAGTGGAGAATAATCCACGATAATAAAGTATGAAAGAATACAAAGTATCCAGACTCTGTTGTAGGCTCTGCCAGAAATGAGATGTGAACCATGAATCTATATATAAGACTATGTTAACTAGTACGCCGTATAATCTGACTATCTGTCTCATGTATATCTCGGCATCTGCTCTGTAGACTGGCCCACTTTGAAAGGAATAAGGTGAGTAAACTTTGTGAGATGATCCACTATAACCCATATAGCATCTCTGCCATACGGGGATCTAGGAAGACCGGTCACAAAATCCTTAGTAATATGGTCCTACTTCCACTCCAGAATCGGTAAAGGCTGAAGTAGTTTGGCCGGTCTCTGATGCTCAACCTTGACCTGCTAATAGACTAAACACTGAGAAACGAACCGAGCTATGTTTCTCTTCATACCATTCCATCAGAAGTGTTGACGAATATCCTGATACATCTTCATCCCTCTTTATACCATTCCATCTTATGTTAGTAGTTGATGTTAGTTTAGTTCCTAAATTTTATTGACGTTATTGCATTATGTCTGCACCGCATATATGGTTCGAATAGTACATTGGGAGTGAAGAATCTACTAGTGAGCGTATGGAATTTATGTTTCTTACTGTATAAATGATGTACCTCCGAGTTCTATTGAACGCCTGGTGGGATGACTGGTTCTTCTATTTCTTCCCCCTTATGCGCCACTAGAGATGTCTCAAGTACATATCACATAGATGGTTTAGTTACCCTATTTATTATTTACTCCTTTACTTTTATGCATGTTAATTTCTTGTGTACTTGTTATGTCCCTCTGAGGATCTGGCACCTTTTCCAGATTCAGACGAGCACTTATACCCGACGGACTACGGAGTTAGAGATTTTGCTGATGAGGACCTTGAGGTGGAGCCACAGGAGTTTCCTTAAGTGTTATGGATGATAGTTGCTTAGTGTCTTGGGTGTCCTTATATAGTGTCACTACCACATTTCCAGATAAGGGCATTTGGGTAATTTTACTATTTGGAATAATTATGTGTTTAATTAATCTGCTGAGTTTTTAAAACTATTTATTTGTTGTTGGTTGTGTTGGTTCAGGTCAAACCCTAGAAGTCAGTATGGCTAACCCTAGTTGAAAAACCAATTCTAGTGAAACCCTAGAATTCAAACTTTAGGTTTGGACCTCAAACCCTAGAATGACTAAACCTTAGTGAATTAGGTTCTTCATGACCTAACCTGGGGGTTTAACCTAAAAACTATGCATTGAAACCCTAAAACCTAGTTTATTATAAAAGGAGTCTCCCTCAAAACCATTCTTCATGTAGAAAGAAGAAACCCTAGCCTCCATCAAGAAAACCATTTCCCCACCTCCAGATTTCGGAATCCAGACCTAGGAGATCCCTCTTCTTCCTCCAAAGCAAAGAGGAGCAACGAGTTTGGGTCAAGGAACCTTGGGGAAGAATAACTTCCATTGGAGAACCATCTCTATAGGTAAAATCCAATTTTAATTTATTTTATTTCTGTTTTTCTGTTGTTCATGCCCATTAGAAAACCCCCTATGGTGTAGATCTCGAACCCTAGGGATTCTACATGAAAATCTAGGTCGAATTAGGTTTTGGTGTTCCAAAGAGGGTTTTACCCAAATTCGTGGACCCTAGATCATTAAGGTTTGCAAGTATACATGACTACATCTCCTACATGTAGGTTAGATCTCGATTTAGGGGTTCTGATCTGAGGATTCACGATGTTCTTATGTAAAACTATTTTCTTTTGTGCACACCAAGTGTTTGGTGATATGGTTCTTAGGGATTTACCTATCTATGTGTTCTAATACTGCATGTTAAATTTATATATATATATATATATATATATATATATATATATATATATATATATATATATATACATATTTATATATGTATAGAATATTGTGTGATTTGGGGGATTTCTGTGGAGTGCTGTTCTGTGTGTTGTACAGTCGGGTTGAGAGAAATCTGCGCATCAGTAAATTTGTGCCTGTGCACAGTCAGGGGGGGATTCTGTTCAGTCGGGTTTTAGAGTTCAGTTTGTGTCTGTGTCTCAGTTGGGGGATGCCTCTGTGTTAAATATGTGTCTGTGTGTGCCAGTTTTCAGTGAACTGTGAGTACCTGGGTGTATTGGGGCTGTTCTGTGCAGTGTGTTGGGTTTTAAACTGTGCAGTCGGGTAGTATAGTTTTGTGTGTATCAAGTGTTTAAGTGCAGTGAAACTGTGAACCTATGTGTGAATCAGCAGCTACTGTATGTTGTGTATCAGTAAATTTTTAGTGTGTATGTGTGTAGGGTTTTTATGTATCTGTGTGTGTAGGTAATTGGATTAGTGTAATGAGTTATGTTTGTATTGGGTTTCCCTAGAGTATCAGACCTGAGTGTATACCTATGTGTCTACCTGTGTCAGTATGTTGGGGAGAGTTAGATGAGTAGTAGTATTTATTAATTTCTGTGGGTATCCTAATATCTGAGTTTATACCTATGTGAGTTATGTGTATAGGAATTTAGTTCCAATGTGTAGCAGTAAACAGAGTCTATGTATCTTTGGGTATCTGTGTCCTTGTGCCAATGTGTGAGTGAACCTAAGTGTCTCAGTGTAGATCAATATGTGTCTAGGTATTAGCTAAGTGCCTGGGTGTAAAGGGTAGATGTGCTAGCTGAATTTCAGTATATGTGAAATTGGGAGTTGAGATTGGTGTCAGTATGCAACCTATGTGAGTTTCAGTTCTGTGTGTGTATGACCCGTGTCTATATGTAGTAGTGAGCAATATGTTAGGTATCACAGTATCAGTCAGTTTTAGAGTTATATCTCTGTGTGTAGGTCCTAGTGTCTCAAGTACTGTGAGTATGTACCTGTATTAGTATGCTGAGTGAGAGTGAACCAGTGTGTGTGTGTCAGAGTTTTACTGTGTGTGGCTGTGTATGTGTGCCAGTATATGCTGTGTCTATGTGTTGAAGTAATTAGGAGTTCTGTGTGTGGTGTGTCCCAGGTTTATTCCAGTTCAGTGTAGTTCAGCTTAGAGTAGGAATTATGTGGTATCAGTGAACATGTGCCTCCTTGTGTGTGTAGATATTTGCAATAAGAGTGTGTATCAGATTCTGTAAGAAGAGAGGGCAGTGTGCAGGGAAAGGAGCTGTGTGCAGTATGTATTGTACACTCAGTCAGTTCAATATTGAACATTGGCTACAGTGGTGGGTGTATCAGTGAGCAGATAGGGTCCCTGTTTTAGGTAGAGTGTGTAGCTGTGTTAGATGTGTGAAATTAGTGCCTCAGTAATATATGTATGTGCAGTGAACCCATATCAGTGCAGTTTTGTACTGTGGCAGTAAGGTTAAGTTGAGTGTTGGCATGATTAGCATTAGTTCTTGGGTTGGTATTAGGTAGTGATGTAACATGTAAGCTATATATATGTATATCTGTACTAACTAGACTCTAGTATATAAGTATTATGTAATATCTTATAGATAGTTATGTACTAATGTCTAGTATAGCTAGAAATGACTAGTTTAGTTAGGTTTCATCCAAAGGGACTATTATAATGCATATGGACAAGTTTTGACTAAGTTGACCAGTAAACCTTAGATATGACCTAGAAGCCTCACACTTAATTAAATAAACCTGTTATTTCCTTAATTCAGTTTCTGACATTAATATTCCATAAATAGGTCATTGTGATCCCACCCTGGACATCGATCCTCACTCATTGCTCAGGACCACAGGCGAGTACATTCTCTGACAGTTTTTATTGTTGATTATTTCTATAATTCAGTTGTATTACATACTTGATTTCGACACTATGGATACACGGGTTAGCACCCTAGATCCCCATCATGAGGAGTCGTGATTGGAATCTATCGTGCTAGCTGGGGGATGGAGAACTATTAGTAGATTATGTGATCATATCCAAACATTTACATGCATCATAGCTCACCCCACTTCTCACGTCGGGTGCGGCCTGACCATTTATATGCTTCATAGCTGTTATATATGATTAGCCTGACCACTACATGCATCATAGTTAACCATATGGTTAGCCTGACCTACATGAATCATAGTTAATCATATATAACCAGCCTGATCTAGTCCCAAGCCGATCACATAATAAACTGATATTTCAAACACTTAGTTAGATGTCTATTCTTTATTCAGATTCACTTGTTCTAGCATTCACTATTTATTGTTCATTGCTAGATGCTCTATTGCCTATTTCATTTCTCCAGTACTTTACATTTCCTGTATTTCTTCTCATCTTGTATTCTTACACTGTTTATAGTTTTTGTCAATTTAATGAAACTGTTGTTAGTGCTTGTGCTTCGCTCCAATCCTGACTGGATAATATTTTTCAGAGGACCAGGAGAACTATTGCCCCACTCATTACGGCCCAGGTTCAGAGGGAGATTTTACTCCGAAAATCCCAGAGGAGTTACCTATCCTAGAGGAGATCTTACCTGCCAATACTTAGATTACTTTTGCTGTATTTATTGTTTCAGACTGAGACTGAGTTGTATTTATTATTTTGTGACTTTGTGAGGTCATCTAGACCCAGGATTGAGTTGGACTTATTGTGGTTGATTTATTATAGAACTTTTTCCATTCTCTTCGTGCCATTATTCGTATAGCTTGTGATTGAGTATATTTATAGAACTGTGGATTATTATCATTGTCCTCCGTGCGGAGTTGAGACTATTGACAGGATATATATGTTATGTTGAGACCTAGACAGCGTTCTACCGCCGATGCTGCGGCGTAGGCTGGACGTACCCACGACTCATGCCCAATTTTCGAGTGCGGGTCGTGGCACATTTTTAGTGGTGGCCCATGCAGGTTGAGTCCTAGATTCGCATTAGAGCAATATCGTAGTGGTGCTCGCTTAGAGTATTACTACGAGGCTATTTTAGGAAATAGGAATTAGGCCGAGGATATGCTCAATCACAATTAGGAATTTCTGATTCTTATAATACTACTCTTAATGATTTTTCCTTTAGAAATTACTGTCCTTCCTTGATGATATCGTATCTATTACCTTAATCGATTCCTTTCGCGCTGTCCTCAGGATGTCGTCGAGGACCAGATCGCAGGATCAGCAGCAGCCTCCGAGGCAGATCCAGCAGGCTTGTCACTTCTGTAAGAAGCCAGGTCACCTTTGGAAGAGCTGTAGGATGAGGCGAGGACTTTATTTGTACTGTGGCACTGCGGGACATCAAGTGAGGGGTTGTCTTCGAGCTCCTTATCTTCCCGACCAGTGCACAGATCCAATTCAAAGAAGTCCAGTTAAGCTACATATGGGACCACAGATGGCTCATCATCAGCAGCACCAGACACCAGTTCGAGGACACATCCAGCAGCAACAGCCACAGAGACAGACTCGGCCCACTATCCAGTGTGTGTATTGCAGGAAGATGGGACATACCAGAGACATCTGCAGAAAGAGGTTGGGCACATGTCTATCCTACGGATCGACGACACATCAGCTGAGGGATTGCCCTACCATACAGACTCGCCCAGGTCAGGGTGGAGCAGCCGCTCAGAGAGGACCAAACAGGGTACCTGCCGTACCAGAAGGCCAACAACAGAGAGGACCTCCACTTCCACCGCAGCAGCAGCAGATATTTGCTCAGCACCGGCAGCAAAGAGGTGCACCCCAGGGGCGAGCATACGCCATGGCAGTCGAGGAGATCGAGCCAGCAGGAGACTTGATCACAGGTTCGGTTCTTCTCGATTGTATTCCCGTATTTACCTTATTCGACTCTGGCGCTTCCCATAGTTTTGTGTCTGTATCTTATGCACTTCGACATCATTTAGACACAGAACCATTAGCTAGGACTTGCAAGATCATGACTGGTGGAGGTATTATCCTAGTCCGTGATCACTGCAAGGACCGGAGGGTGTCGGTAGGAGGCCGAGAGATGAGCGTGAGCTTACTCGTCATGCCACTTCCGGGGTATGATATTGTACTCGGAATGGACTGGTTGAGTAGGCATCATGCTACTATAGATTGTTATAGAGGCAGAGTATTATTTAGACCACCAGGAGAGTCGGAGTTCGAGGTTGTCAGAGGAGCAGCGGAACAGAGCAGGCGCATATTTTGCGGAGCCAGGGCGGAAGAAGAGGAGTTGCCACATCCTCTGATAGCGGAGTTCCTGTAAGCATCGTCTCGGATCGGGATAGCCGTTTCACTTCCCACTTCTGGAGGAGTCTGCAGGCTAGCTTGGGCACTCAGCTCAAGTTCAGTACCGCATATCACCCCCAGACAGACGGGCAGTCTGAAAGGACTATTCAGACTCTCGAGGATATGCTACACACTTGTGTTCTAGATCTCAGAGGTTCTTGGAAGGATCATCTGCACCTGGTAGAGTTTGCTTAAAACAACAGCTACCAGGCCAGCATCGAGATGTCACCATTTGAGGCTTTTTATTGACGGAGGTGTCGTACACCGTTATCTTAGGACGACGTTGGAGAGAGAGCCTTGTTAGGACCAGAAATGGTCGTGGATGTAGTAGAAAAGGTGAAACTCATCAGAGACAGACTACGAGTGGCGCAGGACAGACAGCGGCATTGGGCCGACAGCCACCGTAGACCCCTTGAGTTTCAGGTATAGATCGTTATTTTTCTGGCTTATGTTGTTGTTTAGACGGCGTGTTGAGACTATTTTGTTGTAGGTGGGCGATCTAGTATTCCTATGGATTTCTCCGACGCGTGGTACGATTCGTTTTGGTCGAGGCGGGAAGCTTAGCCCGCGCTACATCGGACCCTTTGGTATTCTTGCGAGGGTTGGTGCAGTGGCGTATAGACTGGACTTGCCGCCTGCATTAGAGGGAGTGCATGATGTGTTCCACGTGTCGCAGCTGAGACGGTACATGGCAGACCCTAGTCACGTACTTGACCACTCGGAGATTGAGGTTGGTCTGACGCTCAGCTACCCCGAGCAGCCCGTAGAGATCTTGGACCGCAGAGAGAAGGTGTTGCGAAACCAAACTATTCCTTTGGTTCGTGTTGCATGGAGACATCACTCTCCAGGGGAGTCGACCTGGAAGAGAGAGGACGAAATGCGCGAGCAATACCCGTACCTCTTCTAGACTTGAGGTATATTTCCTTTTCTGATCTCATTCTTGTTCTAGTTCAGTCCAATTTCGAGGACGAAA
The DNA here is from genome assembly GCA_036927795.1 of Iris macrosiphon. NCBI lineage: Eukaryota > Viridiplantae > Streptophyta > Magnoliopsida > Asparagales > Iridaceae > Iris > Iris macrosiphon. The sequence continues at coordinate 1,525 of JAYESA010000088.1, read as the reverse complement.
TTTCTTTTAGGAGGGTAGACTTGTCACTACCACATTTCCAGATAAGGGCATTTGGGTAATTTCACTATTTGGAATAATTATGTGTTTAATTAATCTGCCGAGTTTTTAAAACTATTTATTTGTTGTTGGTTGTGTTGGTTCAGGTCAAACCCTAGAAGTCAGTATGGCTAACCCTAGTTGAAAACCCAATTCTAGTGAAACCCTAGAATTCAAACTTTAGGTTTGGACCTCAAACCCTAGAATGACTAAACCTTAGTGAATTAGGTTCTTCATGACCTAACCTGGGGGTTTAACCTAAAAACTATGCATTAAAATCCTAAAACCTAGTTTATTATAAAAGGAGTCTCCCTCAAAACCATTCTTCATGTAGAAAGAAGAAACCCTAGCCTCCATCAAGAAAACCATTTCTCCACCTCCAAATTTCGGAATCCAGACCTAGGAGATCCCTCTTCCTCCTCCAAAGCAAAGAGGAGCAAGGAGTTTGGGTCAAGGAACCTTGGGGAAGAAGAACTTCCATTGGAGAACCATCTCTATAGATAAAATCCAATTTTAATTTATTTTATTTCTGTTTTTCTGTTGTTCATGCCCATTAGGAAACCCCCTATGGTGTAGATCTCGAATCCTAGGGATTCTACATGAAAATCTAGGTCGAATTAGGTTTTGGTGTTCCAACGAGGGTTTTCTCCAAATTCGTGGACCCTAGATCATTAAGGTTTGCAAGTATACATGACTACATCTCCTACATGTAGGTTAGATCTCGATTTAGGGGTTCTGATCTGAGGATTCATGATGTTCTTATGTAAAACCATTTTCTTTTGTGCACACCAAGTGTTTGGTGATATGGTTCTTAGGGATTTACCTATCTAAGTGTTCTAATACTGCATGTTAAATTTATATATATATATATATATATATATATATATATATATATATTTACATATGTATAGAATATTGTGTGATTTGGGGGATTTCTGTGGAGTGCTATTCTGTGTGTTGTACAGTCGGGTTGAGAGAAATCTGTGCATCAGTAAATTTGTGCCTGTGCACAGTCAGGGGGGGATTCTGTTCAGTCGGGTTTTAGAGTTCAGTTTGTGTCTGTGTCTCAGTTGGGGGATGCCTATGTGTTAAATGTGTGTCTGTGTGTGCCAGTTTTCAGTGAACTGTGAGTACCTAGGTGTATTGGGGCTGTTCTGTGCAGTGTGTTGGGTTTTAAACTGTGCAGTCGGGGGGGGTAGGGGGGGGGGTAGTATAGTTCTGTGTGTATCAAGTGTTTAAGTCTATGTGTGAATCAGCAGCTACTGTATGTTGTGTATCAATTTGGGGCTGAGGGTTAGTATCAGTAGGGTGTAGATTAGTGTATCAGTAAATTTTTAGTGTGTATGTGTGTAGGGTTTTTATGTATCTGTGTGTGTAGGTAATTGGATTAGTGTAATGAGTTATGTTTGTATTGGGTTTCCCTAGAGTATCAGACCTGAGTGTATACCTATGTGTCTACCTGTGTCAGTATGTTGGGGAGAGTTAGATG